>CM046042.1:26691468-26950912 GCA_025215565.1 Flaveria ramosissima
TGGCCTTCAGTCTCCCTCCATTCGGGTGACTGGCCTCCAGTCTCCCTCCATTCGGGTGACTGGCCTCCAGTCTCCCAACATTCGGGTGACTGGCCTCCAGTCTCCCTCCATTCGGGTGACTGGCCTCCAGTCTCCCTCCAGTCGGGTGACTGGACCTTCATTCTCCCTCCAGTCGGGTGACTGGCCTTCAGTCTCCGTCCATTCGGGTGACTGGCCTCCAGTCTCCCTCCATTCGGGTGACTGCCCTCCAGTCTCCCTCCATTCGTGTGATGGGCCTCCAGTCTCCCTCCATTCGGCCGAATGGCCTTATCTGATGCAGAATGCAGTTCAACCCGACTGCAGCCGAGGGTTTTCGGCCCCCAAACTCATCTAAACCCATTCTAAGCCTAAATCAACCATCTTAGACCTTAGTAATGCATACCACAACACCATACAAGCACACACAAGCCCGGAAACATACTCTAAACACATCACACGCAACACACCCAAATGGGTCAAAACACATACACATACAAAAACGGGTTTTTGATGTTTTCCAGCCCCAAAATCGGTTGAAAACAAGTTAAAGTGGGCTCCTAGAACTCACACAAACGAGCACAACGACAAGGGCTTCGATTTGACTCGCTCCTCGACGATTTTGGCCACTTGAACCAACCCGAACCGACACTTTTCCTCTTTTCTCTTCTTTCTCTCTTCTCCTCTCTTGATGGCTGATTTGTGAGTGTAGGGGAGAGGGTAAGGGCTGGCCCCTCTCCCTATCTACTCCCACTCACCCGCTTTGTTTCGTTGGCGAGTTGGGTCCCTCGACTTTGGACTTTTTTTTTTTCTTCCTTCGTCGGCTTCAAAATAATAAATAACCGGTGTTACATATACATACATATATGTATATATATATAGATACATACATACATATATATATATATATATATATATATATATATATATATACATATATATATAAATATATATATATATTCTAATAATATATTATATATATATATAATAATATAGATATATATATATTATATATATAATAATATTATATATATATATATATATATATGCGTATATATACGTATAATACGTGTATATACGTATATACGTATCTATATACGTGTATACGTATATACTGTATATACGTATATACACGTCTATACGTGTATAGACGTATTATGTGTATACACGGTGTATACACATATATACGTGTATACACGTGTATACACGTATATCCACGTATACACGTGTATACACGTGTATACACGTACACATACGTGTATACACGTGTATACCGTGTATACCGTGTACACATGTATACACGTGTATACACGTGTACAGGTATATATACACGTATATACACGTATATACACACGTATATACACGTATCCACACGGTATATACACGTATATACACGTATACACACGTATATACGTATATACACATATACACACGTATACACGTATATACACGTATACACGTATATACACGTATATACACGTATACACGTATATACACGTATATACGTATATACACGTATATACACGTGTACGTATATACACGTATATACACGTGTACGTATATACACGTATATACGTGTATACGTATATACACGTATATACGTGTATATACGTATATACAGTATATACGTGTATATACGTATACACGTATATACGTGTATATACGTATACACGTATATACGTGTATATACGTATACGTGTATTACGTGTATATACGTATATATTATATACGTATATATACGTATATATACGTATATATTATATACGTATATATACGTATATATTATATACGTATATATACGTAATATACGTATATATACGCATATAAGTATATACGTATATATACGCATATATACGTATATACGTATATATACGCATATATACGTATATACGTATATATACGCATATATACGTATATACGTATATATACGCTATATACGTATATACGTATATATACGTATATAACGTATATATATATATATATATATATATATACGTATATATATACGTATATATTGTATATATACGGTATATATATACGTATATATGTATATATATACGTATATATACGTATTATATGTATATTATACGTATATATACGAATATATACGTATAGGTATATATATACGTATATATTACGACTAGATAGGATAGAGAGAGAGAAGAGATAGAGATAGAGAGAGAGATAGAGAGAGAGAGAGAGAGAGAAGAGAGGAGGAGAGAGAGAGAGAGAGATAGAGACTTAGATATAGAGAGAGAGATATAGAGAGATAGAGAGATATATAGTAGGTATAGAGGTAGAGGGAGATATATATATCAGATAAATATAGAGATAGGTAGAGAGATATACGTAGAGAGAGATATATATAGATATACGTAGATATGATAATACGTATATATATATATATATATATATATATATATATATATATATAGAGATATATATATATATATATATATATGTATATATATATTATATATATATATATATATATAATATGTATAAACCATTTTTTATTTTCAGAAACAAAGAACCATTGATTTACATAAATGTAAATTAAGTCCGGTAAAACTTGAACTTTCGTAAATGTGCGTATATGAGACATGAATAATAAACTATGTATAATAACTAACTATTATCAGGCTTAAGTTACATGTATGTAAATGAATTGTTCGTAATTTACATGTATGTAAATCAATGGTTCTTTTGGTTTTGAAAATGAAAGTGATTCTGTAATGATCCTGACCATATATATAAATATACTAGTGAGAATACCCGCACGTTGCAGCGAGTGCGGCTATTTGTCGCTTCGCAGCTGCTATTGGGTTTTTTTTTCTAAAAGGGACGAAACCCCAACAAAATTTATTAATAAAAAAATAAACTAATAGAAGCAAGAAAGGCAAAGGTCTAGTGCAGGACAAGCCCCCAAAAGCTAGAAAACACCACGCCCAAACCAAAGATAAAGTTTTGCAACATTCAGAAAATCTCTTTGAATGAAAAGCCGAAACAATGACAACGAAAACAATAACCCGTGAGCAGCCCATGCCTACTCCAATCGAAGCATGCAGGCCTGCTCGATATGCCATAAATCTTGCCTCCTGAGTCGTGAATTCATCTACAAAGTTCATACAACTAAAAGCCCACATATGAAGAATGAGCCCAATTAGCCATAAATTTAAACTAAAAAGGCCCATACATAATTAAATATAAGCTATCCAAACCCACCATCTAATCACATCAATCAGCTTTAGAAAGCAACGTAGCCCACTTTGAAAAATCCAAACTACAACATAAAAAACACCCCAATAACATCAACAAAGACCCGTAATAATTTTTTTTATAAACTTGATCTTTTAATTCCAATGAAGATCTAAAAGAGTTAATTCGAAATAAAAGCAAAGGCCATATATAAGCTCCTATAAGACATAAACTATTGACCATCCAAGTCTTCATTATGTTTTGGGCCAATATGACTTTAAGAATGAAACTTGGGATTTCAACTGAAGAAAGAGTAGGAGACAAACATGCAAAATGAGCATAACAATAGTACCAAATTGGCTTTTGTCTACCTCAACTGCAGTTAAATAAAAGACCAAGAGCTAGACCACACACAGAACACAATGAATATTCAATAATAAATGGTGAGCAACAGCCAACAGAGCAGGAATCCATAACCAGCAAATAAAATCATCCGCAACAGCAATACAAACATTGTCATCTAGCATCAAAAGCAGCAACTTAAAACTCCACATTTCAACCTGGTGTAAATCCACATTCCACTTTTGGCTAGATCTAGCAGCTACCAGTTTGAAAATCCCCGCTTCAAATAGCTAGCTTACAGCCATAACTATGTTACAGATCCAGAATTCAGCTTAAAACCACTTCAAAGGGACAGAGGCAGCAACATAATAAACAGCAGCAGCAGCTCATCAAATCCAATGAGCATCAGCAACCAAGTGTCACCACCAAAATTAGAGAAAACCCAACCCAATACCCAAACAGACCCACCCACCTCACACAAACTACGCACATCAATCACATATAAAATATTAGATCAATTTCCCAACCTACCCCTCCCATGGAAACCCATGCTCACCAAATTAATCATAGACCCAAACTTGTGGGGTTAGTTGTGTATGGGTTATTCATTATGTTGACCTGAATAAACTTGTTTATCCTTTTGTTAATATCATCTACTAAATCAAAAAAGTACATGTTAGGTGTTGAGGTAACCAAATCATTAAAAAATTTCAAAGCTTGAACTAAAAATATTTGTTTGTTGAATTATGAACAATCAGGATGTATTTTTACAAAACAATTGGACATATTTTGTATGTTTACAAAAATAAAAATAAAAAAACAACAATTGAAAACTTACTACTTGCAAAACCAAATTTGTATGCTCACCGGACAAATTGGGCTTCAAACCACATTTGATCTTTTACACATATGACTGCAAACAGTCATAAAAAACAAAGGTTTATTTCAACTTTAACAGATCAACCAATTTTTATTATAAGTACATCAATCAAAAAACAAAAACAAAACAAATCAGTAACTACAACTTTTTTAAAGATGCCAAATAGAAGCAGGAACAAAAGCAAACAAATGTAAAACACAAAGGGAATTCAGAAAGTTGACCTAAGGATACTCTAATTATCAAGAAAAGTAGCTTGAATACAAAGTGACTTCTTGATTATTGGTTGACTCATACCCTCACATTAAGGTTGCAAGTTATCAAATTCATCAACTAAAAAAAACCACCTAAAGAGAACAAACAATTTTAAAGGTTAGAATATTACAACAATAGATCAAAATCTAGAAACCCGCTAACAAGTTGAGCGTATATCAAGTCAGATAGCTAGAATGCACATTGAGTACGAGGAAGCAATGAGACCATTGAGTAAGCCTGCATTCTCAACGAATTTAACATCTTCAAATATAGAATTTCAAGGTTAGTCAAAGGATTTTTAGTTGAAAATAATTCTCCTTTGTTGAGCAGAGAAGTTCAAGGTCAAAAAAGGAAGGAGAACTTCACCTCTCGAGTATAGGTATCAGATTATGACATGCCTGAAGCATGTATCACCAATGTTGACTAATTTGGAAGACAACTGCCTAAATCACAACCCAGCACCGTTAAATTTTGCCACACCACATGGTGTACACCATAAGTTTTATTTATTTGGTTTGTGAAAGAGTAATTTAGTTCATAAAATAAATTACAAAAAACTAACAATTATGCAGAGAAAGAATTACCTTAAAAAGCTCAGTTGCATGTAAATTTACTAACCGGTTCTGCAGAATGAACAAAAATAATAAATTGATAGATTTTAAATTTATTTGAGAAACATTAAAAGAAAATAAAAAGACACTTTGATACGATAAGACTTTAGAAGCTCTTTTTGGAGACTTACACACTCTCTTAACCAAGTAGTTAACTTCTTTTCTAGTCAATAATCTCATACTTTAGATCAGCTGTCCTAATTGAAAATTAATGTCAATGTCAAATAACTATGAAAGATGTACACATAAAATAAACAATTAAAATTAGTTGTAAAAGAAACCATCTAAATGAGTCGTGGTAGTAACAACACCATAATTAGGTTCAATATGTCGCATACATAATTTTGCAAAGCAATCTTTTATTAGGTTCATCATGTCATATATACATTTCGAAGACCTATCTTGACGTTCATCTTGTAGAATTCGCCTGTAAAACATAAGCAATAGTGAATGTAACATGAATACTGAAAACCAAAAATCTTGTATTTTAACATTTTTCATGATTATTCAAACTAAAGTTTAAGATGTTAACGTATTTTTTTAAGATGCTTATAATATATACAAACATACTTATATAAGCATAGTTGCAAAACTCGCTAGGCGCTGCCAGGTCGGTCGACAGGGGAGTTGCGAGTACTCGGACTAGGCGGGGTGTACTCGGGGAGTACTCGGACGTGATAAGTTATAAAGAAATTAGTTTTTTCAAAAATTATAAATATGTTAAATATCATAAACTTACTAAGATTTATAAAAAATACATGAATATCAATATAAATAAAAAGAATACATGTTCACATACAAAAATATATCTAAACGTTATATCAATTATTTAAAATTATAGACGTAGTAATTGTAGGGTTTGTTAGAACATAGAAAACAAGTTTAACCTCTTAAACTTTCTGGAAAAAAAAACGCAGCGGATATATATATATTAAAACATGATTATAAGCTGAAATTTCATGTTTTATGGTGACACATATATGTATAAAACAAACCCAAAACAAAAGGATCATTATATGTGAATAAGCAAGCTATAAACATATGTAAATGTACATAAAATCACAACTACAATGAGCTGTGATTTACTACCTTTTAGCAGCTCAAAGAAGTCGAAATCTTTGAAGATGATGATGGGTTTTGAGCAGCAATTCTTCAAGGAAGATGACCTCAAGTTGTAATACCCACAAGCTTCTTCCAAACACCTTGTTTTGTTAAGGAGCTTTACACCAAAACAATCTTTCAAAGCAACTCTAAATCCGAATTTCAGCCCCAAAATCAGCCACAAATTCGAATTTTTGTTGTCTCTTGAATATTCTTGCTTGAGAGAAAAGAAGAGAGAAGAAGTGTCAAATGATGGAAGAGTGTGAAGGTAGTAAAGGTTTGCATGAAACAAGACAAGATATGGACTTCCCAAGGCCCCTTGGGCGGCCGAAATGTTTCATTTCAAAATGGTTTCCCACCATTAAAATTTGTTAAAATTAAAACACTCTTCCATGCATTTAGATTATATAACTAAAACATAGTCTAATTATATAACTTGACACACTTTTATTTGACATTATTTAACCAACTTAAATAATGAAACAAATAAAATCTCATGAACAAATTATCCATATAATGTTGTTCTATCACAAAAGCAATATTTGGAAAACCAATTTTCTAAATAGGTGTCAATATATTTGTATGATCTTATCAACAAATAATTAATTATTGGTGTTTGTATAGCTTGTTATTGGGTATGACCCGACTTGGATCATAACGTACTAACCACATCAATCTTGTATGTGTCTTGGGCATATAAGAACCAACAATCTCCCACTTGCACAAGATTCATAAAAGATTGATGCAAGCAGTAAATACCGCCTAACAACGGTTTACTACCCTTAATACGACTAGGCGGGGTGTACTCGGGGAGTACTCGGACGTGATAAGTTATAAAGAAATTAGTTTTTTCAAAAATTATAAATATGTTAAATATCATAAACTTACTAAGATTTATAAAAAATACATGAATATCAATATAAATAAAAAGAATACATGTTCACATACAAAAATATATCTAAACGTTATATCAATTATTTAAAATTATAGACGTAGTAATTGTAGGGTTTGTTAGAACATAGAAAACAAGTTTAACCTCTTAAACTTTCTGGAAAAAAAAACGCAGCGGATATATATATATTAAAACATGATTATAAAGCTGAAATTTCATGTTTTATGGTGACACATATATGTATAAAACAAACCCAAAACAAAAGGATCATTATATGTGAATAAGCAAGCTATGAACATATGTAAATGTACATAAAATCACAACTACAATGAGCTGTGATTTACTACCTTTCAGCAGCTCAATGAAGTCGAAATCTTTGAAGATGATGATGGGTTTTGAGCAGCAATTCTTCAAGGAAGAAGACCTCAAGTTGTAATACCCACAAGCTTCTTCCAAACACCTTGTTTTGTTAAGGAGCTTTACACCAAAACAATCTTTCAAAGCAACTCTACATCCGAATTTCAGCCCCAAAATCAGCCACAAATTCGAATTTTTGTTGTCTCTTGAATATTCTTGCTTGAGAGAAAAGAAGAGAGAAGAAATGTCAAATGATGGAAGAGTGTGAAGGTAGTAAAGGTTTGCATGAAACAAGACATAAATATGGACTTCCCAAGGCCCCTTGGGCGGCCGAAATGTTTCATTTCAAAATGGTTTCCCACCATTAAAATTTGTTAAAATTAAAACACTCTTCCATGCATTTAGATTATATAACTAAAACATAGTCTAATTATATAACTTGACACACTTTTATTTGACATTATTTAACCAACTTAAATAATGAAACAAATAAAATCTCATGAACAAATTATCCATATAATGTTGTTCTATCACAAAAGCAATATTTGGAAAACCAATTTTCTAAATAGGTGTCAATATATTTGTATGATCTTATCAACAAATAATTAATTATTGGTGTTTGTATAGCTTGTTATTGGGTATGACCCGACTTGGATCATAACGTACTAACCACATCAATCTTGTATGTGTCTTGGGCATATAAGAACCAACAATCTCCCACTTGCACAAGATTCATAAAAGATTGATGCAAGCAGTAAATACCGCCTAACAACGGTTTACTACCCTTAATACGTATGACTAAGTGCCATTCAATAACATCATCCCCTTCAAGTACCATACTTGAAATGTTTTAGGTGAAACAATCATCTATCCCTTTGTCGCAGATGTCATGTTAAATCCTAGAGACACAGAGTGATCATTCTCCATTGATTTAACTTTATCAGGCCTTAGACATCTTACTCTCAACGAATAAGAGGGACAAATCCCTTCTTGACTACATACGTCTCTCACAATTACCTTATATCATACCTGAACTCAGACTTATGTATTGCCATATTTCAGAACAGCGAAGAACTGAGTCAAAGTATAATGTTTGGTAAATATCAAGACCCAATATGTATCTCAGGTCAGAGGATACCAAATGATGTTCGCCTTTACTCAAAATTACTTATGATCAATCAGGAAGATCCCATGTAGTAATATTTGAGATGCAGGCCAGTCCAATATTTGCATCCCACAAATATCTATGAACCTTGGCAGCAACCTTTTGCTCTATATTCATCCATATGAATATCTACCAATCCAAATTCATAATAATCTTACCCTCATACTTGTTCCCACAAGTCTGAACGACTACGGACATTTAGAGTAAACAATTTACTCATGGATTAAACATGCTAAATTGGAATATATATTGAAACATTATAACCAAATAATTTTATTCAAATAATAAAAGTTCCACATATCCAAATACAAAATTACAGATCAAATCAAATCACTAGAATATCGAAGTCCCATGGCACAAGTATGACCTTCATGCTTTGCCTTTTCAAGGAGCATCGTGAGAGGATCCGCAATGTTTTGATCCGTGTGAACTTTGCGAATACATATCTTTCCCTTTTCAACTTCATCTCGTATGTAGTTGAATCTCCGCTCAATGTGCCTATTCTTTTGATGAGCACGAGGTTCCTTGATTTGAGCAATCGCACCCTCGTTATTACAAAAGATCTCTAGGGGGTCCTGAATGGAAGGGACAACCCCTAGATCGGCAATGAATTTCTTCAACCATGCAGCTTCTTGAGCTGCCAATGAGGCGGCAACGTATTCTGATTCTGTAGTTGATAGAGCCACCACATCCTGTTTGGAGCTCTTCCAATAGACCGCTCCTCCATTCAGAATGAAAATATATCCCGATTGTGACCGTGAATCATCACAATCGGTTTGGAAACTCGCATCCGTGTAACCTTTTACAATGAGTTCCTCATCACCAGATTCATAGATTAGGAACATATCTTTTGTCCTCCTTAGGTACTTAAGTATGTTCTTAACAGCCATCCAATGACTGCTTCCAGGATTTTGCTGGTATCGGCTTGTCATGCTTAAGGCGCATGACACGTCCGGTCGAGTGCATATCATTGCATACATGATGGATCCAATAGCAGATGCGTATGGGATTGCCTTCATTTTATCTTGCTCATCCTTTGAGCTAGGACATTGAGTTGTACTCAATATCGTTCCTCTTTGAATAGGTACCGTACCTTTCTTAGAGTTCTCCATCTTGAACCTTTTCAAGATTTTATCAATGTATGCACTTTGATTTAAACCAATCAACCGCCTTGATCGATCCCTATAGATCTTTATTCCCAGAATATAGGCGGCTTCACCAAGATCCTTGATTGAAAAACAACTTCCAAGCCAGGTTTTAACACCTTCCAAGGTTGGAACGTCATTTCCAAATAGTAGTATGTCATCAACATATAATACTAGGAAAGTGATGATGCTCCTACTAGCTTTCTTATATACACAAGCTTCATCAGCGTTCTTGATGAATCCGAATTTAATTATTTCTTCATCAAAACGGTGATTCCAACTTCTCGATGCTTGTTTCAATCCATAGATTGATTTCTTTAACTTGCATACTTTATTAGGATGTTTTGGATCGACAAAACCTTCAGGCTGAACCATATAGACATCTTCCTCAACATATCCATTTAGAAAAGCGGTTTTGACATCCATTTGCCAAATCTCATAATCATAATGAGCAGCTATGGCAAACAATATCCTTATAGACTTTAGCATCGCAACAGGTGAGAAGGTTTCATCATAATCAACTCTTTGAGTTTGAGTGAAACCTTTTGCTACAAGTCTAGCTTTGTAAGTATCCAAGTTTCCATGCATATCGTTTTCTTCTTGAAAACCCACTTACTTCCAACTACTTTGGAGTTAAGAGGTGGTACAACCAAGTCCCATACTTGATTGTCATACATGGATTTCATCTCAACGTTCATGGCTTCAAGCCATTTGTCACAATCCAAATTGGACATTGCATCACGATAGGTGGTTGGTTCATCGGAATCTACCACATAGCATCCATCAACGAAAAATCCATATCTTTCAAGTGGATTACTAATTCTACCAGATCTGCAAACGTTTTGTGTATATTGATCAACCACTTGATCATCCTCAACATCCTCATGCTGAGTGCTAGTTTCAACCAAACGTGCATCGGGTTGTGGTTCTTGATCCTCCTCAAGATCCACTGTTCTACTGCTAGTTCCTTCCATAAGAAACTTTGCTTCTAAGAACTCACCCTTTCTGGCAACAAACACCTTTTGTTCCAGTGGATCATAGAAATAATATCCCATAGAATCTCTAGGATATCCAACAAAGATACACTTGGTGGATCGGACTTCCAATTTGTTTGGGGTGGGAGTCTTAACATAAGCCTCACAACCCCAGACCCTTAAGTATGATAAGGATGGAACTCTTCCATGCCATATCTCAAAAGGTGTCCTTTCCACCTTTTTGGTTGGGGCCATATTTAGAATACGGGCCGCGGAGAGCAAAGCGAAACCCCAAAATGATAGAGGTAATGTGCTTCTAGCCATCATAGATCGGTCCATATCCAATAAGGTTCGATTCCTCCTCTCAGACACACCATTATGTTGTGGTGTTCCAGGTGGAGTGAGTTGTGAGACAATCCCACAACTCCTAAGATGATCTTGAAAAGCATCACTTAGGTATTCACCTCCTCTATCGGTGCGAAGAACTTTAATCGACTTGTTGAGTTGATTTTGTACTTCATTTTGAAAGATCTTGAACATTTCAAAAGCTTCATCTTTGTGTCTTAATAGGTACACATACCCATAGCGACTATAATCATCGGTAAAGGTAATAAAGTATCTCTCACCATTCCTAGTCATTAGCTTAAAAGGACCACATACATCCGAATGTATGATTCCTAATAAATCTTTTGCCCTTTCGTTAGTGCCACTAAAGGGTGCCTTAGTCATTTTACCTTGTAAACAAGACTCACACACATCAAATGAATACATTCACTTGTTTTTAAAAGACCATTCTTTTGTAGTGTTTGAATTATTTTCTTGTTTATATGACCAAGACGACAATGCCAAAGATAGGTATCACTCAAATCCAACTTGAGTTTCTTGGTGCTAGTTTGGTACAATGAACTATTTAAAGTATTTTCATGAACCAATTCATAAATACCATTAATGGGAATAGCTTTAAAGTAGAACATATCATTTAAAGAAACATGAATATCATTTTCAACAAATGATAATACATATCCAAATTGTTTTAATAGGGCTACAGAAATAATATTCCTAGTCAAACTAGGAGCATACAAAACATTGTTCAAAATTACTTCCAAACCATTTGGAAGTTTCAAGATGTAGTCACCACGGGCTTCAACTTGAACTTTAGCCCCATTGCCCATGTAGAGGCTAACATTCCCTTTGTTGAAGTTGCTACATCTTTTGAACCCCTGCAACAAATTGCAAATGTGAGTTCCACATCCGGTATCTAATACCCATGTGTTAGAAGATGTCATGTTTAAATCAATATGGATCATGTATATTGTACCTGAGGTTTGTCCGGCATCCCTCTTTGCTTTCAACTCTTGAAGATGGACGGGACAATTCCTTGCCCAATGTCCAATCTCCCCACACTTGAAGCATGGGTCATTGGAAGCAACCTTTTGCTTCTTCTCTGATGCTTTGGGTGGCACCCTTGCCACCCCTTTCTTTTTCCCCATACGGGTCCCTTACCCTTGGCAACCTTTGACTTGGGTGTGGGATGAAGCCTCTTCTTGTTCCCACCTTCATTGATGGTGAGAACGGGTAAAACCCTTTTACCCATGGCTGCCTCGGCCGTTTTGAGCATTGAGTGAAGCTCACCAATGCTTTTGTCCCAAGCATTCATGTTGTAGTTCAACACAAATGTCTCGAACTTCTTGGTAAGGCCATTGAGGATCAAATCCGTGGCCAATTCCTTCGATACAGGACAATTAAGCCTTTCAAGGCGGTCAATGTGACTTTTCATCTTAAGTACATAAGATGAAACCGATTGGTTGTCATCCATACGACATGCATGGAGTGCTCGAACCGTTTCGAAGCGCTCAACCCTTGCTTGCTGTTGGAACGTTTCCTTCAGCTGGGTTATCATGTCATAAGCTCCGTGATGTTCATACTCCTTTTGGAGATCTGGAGTCATGCTCGCCAGCATTAGACAAGACACTTGGACAGAGTCCTCAGTGTACTTCAGCCAATCATTAAAGGCCTCCTCATCATCCTCAGCAGGTTGATCGGGGATAGGGTCATCTAAAACGTATGATCCTTTTTCTTGCTTGAGAACGATTCTCAAGTTTCGAGACCAATCTATAAAATTGTTATGATTTAGACGTTCCTTTTGGAGAATCGCTCTTAAAGATTGGGCGGACGCGGATGAATTTTCATTGTTATCATGGTTATTGGAGGCCATCTACAAAATTTAACAAAGATCAATTTTAGTATTTTCGATATTGTTATTTTAGTAATAAATACCTTTTATGGCCATTTTATATATATTAAAATCTAGAATCCAACATTACATTTAAATTATGGTTAGGTGACCTTTATCCCACGATTTAAATTAATAAGGTGGTCAATGATTGACGATTGCAACCATTTGCAACTTCTAGAGATATGGGATCAACTTGAAACATCATATGTAAAGTCGGCATGTTAATCCCATCAACACCATTTGGAAACCACATCGTAGGTGATCCATTTGACATGGTTTGCAAATCAAGACACCCTACTTACAACCACGTGTGAGTTTACCAAAATAGGTGGTTAGGTGACCTTTATCCCACAAATAAGGCATTCTCACCTCAAATCACAAGTTCCATCAAAATGGTTAGGTGACCTTTATCCCACTAAGAGTTCCCAAGTGACTCAAGTGTTGTGTAAAAGGACGGTGTTGATCTCGTTTTAAAATATTAGAGATTTCATAATTTAAGTTTTTAGAAAACTCTATGTACTTGTATTTGCATGCTTTCAAATACAAGATACCCTATGGTCCTTTGATTAAAACCCATTTTAATCTTAAAATCATTAAATAATTTTAATAACCTTTATTACCTTTTAATGATTAAGAACCATTTAATTAGTTTGTTAAGTTTATAGAAAGGTTTGTTAAAGCAAATATCACATACATGCCATCAACCACAATAATATAAACAAAACAACATAGCATATGTGCATAACCATAGCATCTAAAGTGGTCCACACTTGTTTGCCATCACAAGTGTGGTCCATAGGCATTCCTAAGGGTCATAACAAAACATATAGAAAGCTTCCAAAAGCCTCCCAATTGAAACCGCATCCAAAATGCTCCATGTTTCTCCTTTGTGCTTCCAATGCATATGTCTTCATATTACAAGATATAAAGTCCTAATACAAGATATCTAGTAAAATGAAAATGCACCTAATCTATTTATTACAACCCAATAATAAATAAATTACATTTTAAACAAAGCACAAATGAATAAAATTACAACCCCATTGAATAAACAAAAACAACCATTGCAATCATCCAAACAACACAAGGCCAAAGGCTAGGTTATGCACCAATATTAACATTCATCATATCATCCAAAATAATAGTGAATCCCCTCTAAAACCCACGAAATTTCAGCCAACATAAACTGAAATTTCGGGTTTTAAACATTGTCCAAACAACATACATATCAACATACATATCTTTCAAGGTTTAATCACAAGCATGTGTGATATAACCTTGAAAGTTTGGGGATTCAACATATAAGAATATTGCAGCCCTTAAAAGGGTTATAAAGTCCCATAAAACGATTTTTAAAGGACAAGAACAAGCAAGCTATCCACATAACCTGGCTCTTGATGCCATTGTAGGGTTTGTTAGAACATAGAAAACAAGTTTAACCTCTTAAACTTTCTGAAAAAAAAACGCAGCGGATATATATATATATATATTAAAACATGATTATAAAGCTGAAATTTCATGTTTTATGGTGACACATATATGTATAAAACAAACCCAAAACAAAAGGATCATTATATGTGAATAAGCAAGCTATGAACATATGTAAATGTACATAAAATCACAGCTACAATGAGCTGTGATTTACTACCTTTCAGCAGCTCAATGAAGTCGAAATCTTTGAAGATGATGATGGGTTTTGAGCAGCAATTCTTCAAGGAAGAAGACCTCAAGTTGTAATACCCACAAGCTTCTTCCAAACACCTTGCTTTGTTAGGGAGCTTTACACCAAAACAATCTTTCAAAGCAACTCTAAATCCGAAATTTCAGCCCCAAAATCAGCCACAAATTCGAATTTTTGTTGTCTCTTGAATGTTCTTGCTTGAGAGAAAAGAAGAGAGAAGAAGTGTCAAATGATGGAAGAGTGTGAAGGTAGTAAAGGTTTGCATGAAACAAGACAAGATATGGACTTCCCAAGGCCCCTTGGGCGGCCGTAAAAGAAATGATTCATTTCAAAATAGTTTCCCACCATTAAAATTTGTTAAAATTAAAACACTCTTCCATGCATTTAGATTATATAATTAAAACATAGTCTAATTATATAACTTGACACACTTTTATTTGACATTATTTAACCAACTTAAATAATGAAACAAATAAAATCTCATGAACAAATTATCCATATAATGTTGTTCTATCACAAAAGCAATATTTAGAAAACCAATTTTCTAAATAGGTGTCAATATATTTGTATGATCTTATCAACAAATAATTAATTATTGGTGTTTGTATAGCTTGTTATTGGGTATGACCCGACTTGGATCATAACGTACTAACCACATCAATCTTGTATGTGTCTTGGGCATATAAGAACCAACAGTAATCATTTAATTATCATCTTCCAAGGTATTTATATGATAAACAATAAAAATCTAACAAAAATCGGTGAAAAACAGTAAAAATCGGTGAAAATCCGAGTTGGGCCGAGTTGGCCGAGTTGGCCGAGTTGGACCGAGTAGGGCCGAGTTGGGCCGAGTTGGACCGAGTTGGGCCGAGTTGGACCGAGTTTGACCGTTCCGAGTAATGTTGACCGAGTTGTTGAAAAGCGCCTAGGCACCTTGCCGAGTTCCGAGTTCTCGCCGAGTACTCGGCCGCCTAGGCCGAGTTTTACAACACTGTATATAAGTAACTTGTAAACTCTACAGGTTGTTCCATACTTTCTTACAGTTCAAACAAATAATAGTTAAGTAACAAAGAATCATTCCAAGATCACCAACAACCATCAGATCAACTCAACAGGACAACAAGAAGGGCATGCATTTAGAAATGATAAACAATAAATTGATGAAAACCTTTAATGTCACATAATAAGTCACCATCCACCAACAAATTAAATTAGGTCATGGAAACTTACCTGTTCTTGTGTCTCCTTGAGTTCAAACAAACAAAATAAACATTAAGTATTAACATTAATTACCTTAAATCATTCTATTAAACTAACTAAAACTTGTTGTTAAGTGATTGCAGGAAAAAAAGTTAAAGTATGGACGCGTTTTAAATCATGAAATACCTAAAAGAAGCAAGAAACACATGAATTTTAAATCATGAAATACCTAGAACTCCAAGCAAACTATAGGGTTCTCATAACTGAATCCTATAGTAACTACATATTCAGAAAGTATAGGTCTTCATCTTTGTTCCTTGAGTTCTTATCTTTGCAACCAAAGGTAACTTCTTAATTTAAAGTAACTGAATTTAGTACTAATTTAACATAATGTCATGTCCTTTTATAAAAAAATCAAATAAAAGCACAGGAGTTTGTAGCAAAATTCATTTGAATATTTTCACCTTAAAGCTCCTCTAAAACTCTAATCCATATAGGTATTGGATTTTTAATGTAACATAGTAGAAATGTTTATGTTATATCAACATTGGAAGTAGCTCATGTTATGTTGTTATTTATCAGGAAACTGTGAAGGTTAATTACATACAAATGTAGGGATCATATGAATTTGAAGGTTCCAGGTTCATTAGACAATAACAAAGAACAAATAAATCACAGAATCAAGAATTCAACAAAAGACCAAGAAAGAAGAATGTAGAATCCGTACTTCTAAAACCACACAGCAAAAGCAAGCTGATCGAAAGAAGATGCTGATTTACTGATTCAAAAAGTTAGAAACAAAGATAAGAAAGGAGAGACGGTATATACAATAAACACAACAGACACACATAGACGCAAACCCACAGGCAGGTGAAGTAATCAAACAGAAGGGATCAAAAGCATCATTATAAACATTAGCATCTAACAAACTTTCAATTTCTACCATGATAGCAAATTAATGATAACACATATATAGAGTTAGCATCATTACAAACATCAACATCTAACCAACTTTCAGTTAACAACTTTACATCAACAGGACAAACCACCCATTAGAGTATCAATAATGGTAACTCACATTGCACATCCATTCAAGCTGTTATAATGATATAGTAAAGTAAAAGGGGCTAGCTGAACATGTTTATAGCAAAGTTACAAGCAAAAGATGTTAGCACGACAAGATAATAGCAGATTACTTGAAACATAATTTTTTTTGTTGAAGGTAGTTGATTATAACCGTCATTGTTCTTAAGAGGTAAATAGTGATTAGTGGGATCCTATGTCAGATAATTAAACATCTCCTTGTTAGCTGGTTTAATCTAGTAGTTAGAATCTAATGTTGTCCACCACAAAAGATTTTATTGTCCCTAAAAGGTTGTAAGATTTTAAGGATGTAGAAATTATACAAGCAAATTCCCATTAATAAAATCAGTCCCCTCTTGGGGAAAGGATCACTATTTGATCATATAAAACATGACTATAACCTCATACTTCCTTTTAGAGATAGAAGTAATAGTAAAATATCATTATATAAAAGAATCATACTACAGCTACAAGAGGGATGAGGTTCACTTATAATTTTTAGCACACTTGCCAATAAGTCTTTATATGGCTAGCAATTTAATACCTTATGACCATATATTGAAACACCATCGGTATTATGCATAAAATGACAAATTTAATGAAAGTGTAATTAAATAAAAAAAAGTATGCAAGCTTGCAAGTATAGACAATGCAAAGTAATTGACTCGTAAATTAACACAATGCTAAACATTCTTTAAAGAAGCGCCTAAACACAAGATATTGAGTTCTAGGTTATGATACCCCTGTTGGATAATCTCGACGGGTTGACGGGTACGGGTCACGAAACCAGATAATCATCATGGGTCAAATGGGATATTTTAGAGTTTTAATTAGGTGTTGCACTTTACATTTTTAGTGGGTTGTTTTTAGTGGGTTTATGTTTTAGTGGGTTTCAAATCGTGGATTGTACTTTCTAGTTATTAGGAGGAGTAGTGGTTCACGTAAGAATTGTTTTGTTTTCTTAGCTATTTAAGTAGTTGTTTATTAATGAAAGGAAGTTTAATGCAAAGTCCAGTTTTCTCTGTAGTATAATTCATCCTTCTGTTTCGTGTGATTATTGTGACTATTTTGAAACATCATCTCCAACAACCCCGTGCACATGTACTCCAAAGATGGTTAATCTTTGATTCTTTGTAATAGTAAAATGCCACTTCAGGATAAGAGTCGTCTACAAAATAGTAGACTTACATTGTAAACTACACATTTTACTTCTGATGAAACATCAGCCACAAATTTATGATAAAAACAATAAATTCAACAAAGTTACATTTTCTTTACTGACTTTATTCGCAAATGACCATGACAATTATGTTTGTGTATAAAGGACCATGTGCAAGCAGGATACTTGGCTCGCTTGAAAAGTATTATCTGGTAAATGTAGTTGTGCAATATAATTATTGCACTACAAATTAGAAACTTGCCCACTGATGTATACAGAACTTCTAAAAAAAACTAAAATAATTAAACTTAATTGACAAATGCATGAAACAACTTACTAAAAGACGATCAACCCATTGTAAATAATAACCTTTATTTGTAGCTTGGGTGTTTAGAGATGAACTCGTGTCTGCTTCAAAGACATCATCAGATTCAAATAGCACCCCCAATTACTAATCTTGAATTCACATATGACATGATAATTCAACAAAAAGATTGAATCTTTACAAAAGATATTCAAGTTCAAACACCTTCATCTGCATCTGAACAACAAAGATGAGGCTTTTAGCTTCATAAACATCAAGAACAAATTATACGAAAAGTGTTGAGGAAATTTGGTAATACAAACGAAATCGGATTCACTAGAAGGCGTCTGAAAACTTTTAGATCAAACTAATTTGGTGGTTCACCCAAAATTGTTCAATTGGATACAATCTAGTGATTTAGAAACGAAAATATGTTAAATTTTGTGATGAAGAACGAACCAGAAAAAGAACAGAACTTCTAACCAAAAATCCTTTGAGCGTATTTGCAGTTTTTTCCATTAGAAAACTGCCTAGGGCAGTTTTTGGGTCCTCAAATTGACACTTTCGGCCCTTCAAGAATTAATAAGTTTAATTCTAGATAGACTCCGAAAATGAATTTTTATTGAAGTAATAATGACGGGAATAAAATGAATTTTCAAGAATTAATAAGTTTAATTCTAGATAGACTCCGAAAATGAATTCTAGCTCGACCCCAGCAAGGGGCTCTGTCCCTTGGACCCCGCCAGGGGCTGCCGCCCCTTGGACCCCGCTTCCAGGGGCGCTGCCCCCGGACCCCCGCCAAGGGGGCGCTGCCCCCTTGGAACCCCCGTCAAATACGGATTACGTGCCTAGGATCGTAATAGATTCAAACAAGCGTGCACTCCGCGCCTCCTAACTTGTTTGAAGTCTATTATGATCGAATTGGTCAACACGAGTTAATCCCAATTACACTAAAATATCCAACAAAAAGGGGTCACAAGTCACCATAGAAGAGTTTTACACCGGAAATGAGAGAACCCCATTAAGATTTTGCTGCAAAAGCTATCATAAATCACGTGAATTATCTTTACATGTCAAACATGTGACAAACCTTTAAAAACAAACTTGATACTTTAAAAAACCTGTTGTTGGTGTAAAATAAACTGAAATCAATTACAGTTTGATCTAGCCACTATAAAGTCAAAAGTAGTCAGATAGGGCTGTTATAAGATAAGAACAGACCTGCATCGGAGGACCCGCAATGTTGATTTCATGACAGGATCATCTTCAGAAAAACATGTCAGATTGAATGTGTGTCGCCTTTGAGCAAATTGCACCTTATAGCGGGGGGAGGAGTGAAACTGATTGCAATTGAAGGGAATTTGCATCAACATATGGGATAGAGATTTGAATTGGAGGCTTCAATAGCCATTCAATTGCTGAAACGACCCCGAATACAAACAGGGATTTCGCAATCAATGACCAACGGAATGCAGACGGACAGCCTCATCGTTAGATCTTCGTCGGAGTGAATTGGGGTGGGGAAAGGAAATGAACGAGCACCGTCTTACAGAAAATGTGAAATTCCAGTAATATAAGCATTTTATTTTAACACATATTACGTAAAGGGTGTGTGTGTTTGTGTAACGTCGAATTTTAAAAGTGTGTGTAGGATGAATTATATACATAATTTATATTGTATCAATTTTTTTAATATAAGAAGATGAATTTTGGTGAATACTCTTTAAAATAATTAGGTAAATGAGTGGTGGCTTGCATTATAATGTTCAATAAGCAGTTAGTTAAGCAACCCCTGGGAGAATATACTGGAGTTAGAAACCTTGATATATTAAACATAACTGTAAATATAAGAAATTATATTCTTTTTAATATTTAATAATAAGTAATTATATTTACTTAAATTGCATGAAACCATAAACACTAAACTATCAAATTCAATCCACTAACAAAACTCATTTACCATCAAGTTCTGCATGAATAATCATGCACGATAACTACTGTTAGATTTATATTATATGAATACGAAAAGTTGACAATACAAGCCATTACAACTTGTGTAGCCGAATTTACATACAAATAACCATACATCGTCAAAGAGGTAGATATGTATATCTTATCAAATATGAACTACTTGTAGGTTATCACAAAACCATATAAACAAACTTAGCATCTTTGTGAACATCGCTTAAGGTACGGATATCCTAACTCTTTATATTTGAATTGTTCGGCCTTCGGACGTCTGGTATGTTTCTACTTCATTTTGATCAAAAATCTGATTATAGTTCGAATTCATATGATTGTCATGTTCTTATACTTGTACCTCGACACATTTACCATGCAATAGAAATATTTAACTTGTGCTCATTATTGCATGTTCCGATAATAACTATGTGATATTACTTTATGTATGTGTTAAGGTAGTTATGTGCTACCCTTTAGGATCTCAAACTTTTAGTATTCTAGTACCCCAAGCGTGTTCCTACCTGTAGGGGTGACTACAGGCACGACATTGCGGCATCAATGGCGTGGCACCAACCGTGACGGTGAGCTGAGATCATGGCGTCTCCATTTAGTACTTGTGAGGTACATTGGTCATATGATATGTCGGAGGCGTATGGATCGATCCTAGGATATATGTATAATTTATGGTGGATGGTTGTTGTGTATGCCCACATCCCATCGCATGTTCGGCACATAGGTCTGCAGCCCCGTGTGCATGTCTGTATGATTTTGGATATTCGGCTCTGGGTACGTATGATTTTGGATATTCGGCTCTAGGGTACTCTCTATCATATGATTCACTTGTTTCATGTCTTTGCTATGTTCATAGTACCATCTTGATATCTTATTCGCCATCATGTTATATTATTCGTCTTACTAATAGTTGGTTACGCTATCATGTTATGTTATACCATTATTATGTCACTATTCCTTATCATCCGCTAAATTGTAAATTTACATTCAAAACATCAAATTTACTATAATTTATTTCATCAAGTTATAGTACACTTAATATTCAATTAACTTAGGATGGAGAATTTCTAAACTTGTAAACTTATGATGTTAGTTAAATTTTTCTAAAAACTTTAAAATGTGTTTTCTAAAATCGATCTAGTCCTTTATTGTTATATACATGAACTGTTTAAATAAAATAATAAAAGCTCCACTTACTAAATTTTGTTTTTCAAACAATAACCATGATCACGTTCAAGCAACTTTTGCCCCTCATTAAGTTTCATTTGTTAGACTTTTGTATTACCCTCCTTTGGTATATCCGTTCACTGAGCAACTTGCTCAGTCGTATTCTTTCTCCAAGGCAGGTTTTCAAGGTTCCGGGGTTACGAGTGAAGAGTGTGTGCCTTAGAAGAAAGGACAAGATATATTAAAGTTAGAGTTTGATTAAATTTTTAGCGTACCTTTAATAGTTTGTAATTTATGAAATTTGTTAGATTAGTAATTATTAGTCTTTGATTCTGTAAATGTGACATGTTAGCCTATTTCGGGTTGGGGTGTAACAATAGAACATTTATATATATAAGAAAATAGTTGAATACATTTAACAATAGAACATTTAAATGCATGATTTTGGATATTCGGCTCTGGGTACGTATGATTTTGGATATTCGGCTCTAGGTACTCTCTATCATATGATTCACTTGTTTCATGTCTTTGCTATGTTCATAGTACCATCTTGATATCTTATTCGCCATCATGTTATATTATTCGTCTTACTAATAGTTGGTTACGCTATCATGTTATGTTATACCATTATTATGTAATTATTCCTTATCATCCGCTAAATTGTGACTTTACATTCAAAACATCAAATTTACTATAATTTATTTTATCAAGTTATAGTACACTTAATATTCAATTAACTTAGGATGGAGAATTTCTAAACTTGTAAACTTATGATGTTAGTTAAATTTTTCTAAAAACTTTAAAATGTGTTTTCTAAAATCGATCTAGTCCTTTATTGTTATATACATGAACTGTTTAAATAAAATAATAAAAGCTCCACTTACTAAATTTTGTTTTTCAAACAATAACCATGATCACGTTCAAGCAACTTTTGCCCCTCATTAAGTTTCATTTGTTAGACTTTTGTATTACCCTCCTTTGGTATATCTGTTCACTGAGCAACTTGCTCAGTCGTATTCTTTCTCCACGGCAGGTTTTCAAGGTTCCGGGGTTACGAGTGAAGAGTGTGCACCTTAGAAGAAATGAGAAGATATATTAAAGTTAGAGTTTGATTAAATTTTTAGTGTACCTTTAATAGTTTGTAATTTATGAAATTTGTTAGATTAGTAATTATTAGTCTTTGATTCTGTAAATGTGACACGTTAGCCTATTTCGGGTTGGGGTGTAACAATAGAACATTTATATATATAAGAAAATAGTAGAATACATTTACCTATCTCCCTACTTTAATAAAAAGATATTTAGGAGGGACATCTTCCTATTCTAATAAAAAAATATCTAGGAGGGTCACATGTCAATGCTATATTCCTCCTCAACAATTTTTTTCATACTTGTCTCTCCTATTTAATAATCATATTAATTACTAATAATATTATTTAATTTTTTAGATTGAAATAGTTTTTAATAAATTAAGTAAGAGATATTTTTACTAATTTTATTTCTAAGGAAATAAATATTCATAAAATAAGAAAACTTTTAAAACATCAAACTTTTTTAAAAATATAAAACATTATATAATTGGTGTTTTTAAAAAGTAATCTCCCTACTCTAATAAAAAGATATTTAAGAGAGACACATGTCAATACCATATTCTTTCTCAACAATTTTTTCTCGTTTCTCTCTCCTATTTAATAATCACATTAATTAATTACTAATAATATTATTTTGAGTTTTTTAGATTAAAATAGTTTTTAATAATTTAAGTAAGAGATATTTTTACTAATGTTATTTCTAAGAAAATAATTATTCATAAAATTAGAAAACTTTTAGAACATCAAACTTTTTAAAAATACAAAATATTTTATAATTGGTGTTTTTAAAAAGTAAAGTTTTTATAAACAAAAAATAATTATTCAGAGTTATAAGAAAAAAGTTTTGAGTATAACATTTTTAAATCTTTAGTTTGAAATAAAAAAATTATTTTATTTATTATAATAGAGATTTCAATTATATCTTATTTTAGATTATCGATTTATAATTAATAGATTTTCATTCTATTTAATTATTTTTTATTCAACTCAAGTAATCCACAGGTTTATTAAAGCTAGTACTTTAATATTTTGAACTGCAAGGTCAAGTATGGACTGAAAAGCTTGAGAAAGAAAACCATCTAACAGACCATTGAAAGTTAGTGCATTTGTTAAGAGTGGTATTGTAATATAAGCACACATTCAGGGGGTTATCAACATATCTAAAAGAAGTAGTATTATGACCCAGTGTTAGTTTTTGGATAATCAATGTTCTTTCTCAATTAAAAACCTCTCAAAACTTGTAAACCATTTGTGTAAGACATTTGCTTGGATCTTATTAGGCTTACATACAACCAAATAAAGTGCTAATCTCCAGAATTTTGTATCATGATTAATGCCACCGGCACTCATGTAGATTATGCAGAACCTGAACTATGTGATGTTTGAGAATACATAATATAAGAAGACAAGAGAAATACTTTGAATATGTTTGTATTAAACAACACTTGTCGACATAAGTATGGGTTGAAGCACTTAAGACTGTTGCGTATGTTGTGAATAAAACACCCTCCTTTACTATAGAAATGAAGGTACATATGGACAAGTGGTCAGGCAGTGTAGCTAGCTATGATAATCTCAAGGTGTTTGGGTGTGTGGCATATTCTCATATTAGTCAGAGTAAGTTAGACCCTAAAGCACAAAAATGCATCATGCTTGGGCTATCCTAATGGAGTTAAACGATACCGAATTTGGAGATTAGATAGTGGTACTCCTAGGGTCATAGTTAGTAGAAATATAACTTTTGATGAGAATATCATGTACAAAGATGTTATGATGTCATCAGAAAGTGGAAACAAGTCTAATCATGAAGTCCAAATTGAGGTAGAGTACACTAAAAATGATTTGCAGGGTTCAGAAGGTGAGCTAGATCAACCAGGAAGCTCATATTCACCAGTAATGAAGACTAGTATAAAAGCAGATAGGCCTAGTAGGCAGATTGTTCCGCTAGTTAGATATAGAGATGATATTTCAGCTTATGTGTTTAGTGTAGTTGAGGAAGAGTGTTCTTATGAACCTTTATCAATCCAAGAAGCGATGTTATCTAAGGATAGGTTAAATGGAAAGTAGCTATGAAGGATAAGATGAATTCACTACTTAAAATCAGACTTGGGTATTGGTTAATAAGCCGAGTTATAATAAATTAGTTGATTGCAAATGGTTGTTCAAGGTCAAAGAAGGTTTGCCAGGTAAAGAACCTAGGTACAAGGCTAGGCTGATGGCAAATGGTTTCCCGCAAAGAGCAGGCATTGATTACAATGAGATTTTCTTTCCTGTGGTCAAGCATACTTCAATATGAACCATGCTAGCATTAACTGAAGTCCATGATATGGAACTAGAACAACTGGATGTCAAGACTGCCTTTTTACATGGAAATCTTGATGAAAAAATTTACATGAAGCAGCCTCCTTGTTTTGAGGTGGAAAGTGGATTTGATAAGTATGTTTGTTACAAAAATCATTGTGTAGGTTGAAGTAGTCACTCAGACAATGGTATTTGAGGTTTGATGGCTATATGGTTACTCATGGTTTTAGTAGAAGTGAGTATGATACCTCTGTGTATCTTAAAGAGTACAGTAAAGGAAGTTTTGTGTATTTGTTGTTGTATGTGGATGATATGCTTATTGCATGTAAAGATAAAGATCAAGTTGAAGAAACCAAGAAGCTGCTAATGTCTGAGTTTGACATGAAGCAACATGGGGAAGCTAAAAGAATATTTGGTATGAAGATAACTCAAGACAGAGAGGCTAGTCTAATCAAGTTGTTACAAAAGTCCTATTTGGCTAAGGTGTCAAGAAATTACTTAACGGATAATAGCAAGGCAGTGATTACTGTTGGATCAAAAGAACCAATGAGCCTGATCAGAAAAACCTCTAAGTCCCACAGACATTACAACTGCTGATGAAGATCACAACAGCTGAAGACATCAGCTGATTACAAAGGTCTGAAGACAAAGTCTGAAAGCAAAGAACTGAAGACAAAGTCTGAAAGCAAAGAACTGAAGACAAAGTCTGAAGATGAAGTGCTGAAGACAAAGACTGAAGACCAGAGTGATCAGCAGTTGTCACAACAGCTGAAGTTGTTAACTTCAGTAGTTGTGATGGTTTTACTTTTCAGTACTTGTAACTTTACATTTCAGTAGTTTACTGTTTCAGTAGTTGTTAGTCAATAGTTTCATGTAATTGTACTAAGCATTCACTGAGAGGTAATCAGTTGTTGAGAACATCTCAGTAGTTTGCATATTTCAGTTGTTTTGTAAATTCTGTTAGATGTCACTGTCAAGTGACATCAGCAGACGTCACATTCCTCTATATGAGGGATGTTGACCTAGCTGTATTTAACTGAAGCATTACGCGTGAATGAAAACATTCCTTTAACAGAAATATTCTCTCTATAATTGTGATTGATTGTCTTGCATATTCATTACCTTTCTTGCTTGAATTCGATCTTAATTCGTGATATTCCGATGCATAATTCAAACCTAATTGATCCGATCCTATCAATTACACCGTTAGGTATGCCCTTTAAATTGTCAAGCCTAGATTCACCTAACACTGACGAGGGAAGACAATTAATGAATAATGTCCCTTATGCTAATGCTATTGGAAGTCTAATGTATTTGATGATTTGTACAAGGTCTGATATTAGGTATGTAGTTAGCATAGTAAGCAGGTATCTTAGTAATCCTGGAAGGAAACATTAGGAAGGGGTCAAATGGATACTTAGGTACTTAAATGGTACTAGAGATTTGGGTCTAGTATTTGGAAACTCAATGGGTCAGGTACCCATGGTTGAGGGTTCTGTGGATTCAGATTTTGCTAGAGATATTGATAAAGGAAGGTCTATTATTGGTTTTATTTTTCAAGAGTTAGGTGGTACAGTGAGTTGGAAAGCTAGTCTTCAGCATGTAATGGCTTTATCCACCACTGAGGCTGAATATATTGCTTTGAATGAAGTTGTTAATGAGGCAATCTGGCTTTAAGGATTTATGGCTAAGATGGGTATAAATTCTAGTGATGTTCTAGTACATTGTGATAACATGAGTGCAATACAATTATCTAAACATCAAGTATTCCATGAGAGGTCCAAACACATAAATGTAAGGCTGCACTGTATTAGAGATATCATATGCTCTAAGGTTGTAAGAGTGGAACATATTAGTACAAGCTTTAATGTTGCAGATATGTTGACTAAAAGTCTTTCAGGTCCAAAGTTTGTTCAGTGCTTAAATCTTTTACATATTACTTAGTCAAGAGCTAATTCTTAATTGGTCATTGCTCATCAAGGTGGAGATTGTTAGGTAAATTGTGGTGATGCAATGATGTGTTAATAGTTACTTGTGAGTTAGTAAGTCAAATTACTTGTTTACTTGTTAGTTCTCCATATTATAGTCAAAAAGTGTCATGTTGTCAATGAAGTATTTCCCATACACTAGGTTTTTTTTTTTCCGAATTTGACTCTTAGCAACTCCTATGTTCTATTGTTTCTAAGTAATTTTTATAGTTTGAAGGTAGAATGTGAAAACTTGTAAAGTTGGTTGTTAGAGTTTAGGGCTTAAAAAGGACCGGAATCAATGGTGAGGAGGTTTAGTAATTCACAAGTATGAACATTGTGATTCTCTTGATAAGAATGATGATCAAGTTCTTTAGTCTCTAATTTCTTCTTTTGTATTTCAATTTGGCTTAAAAAGCTAACAAATCAACAAGTAAAAAGATCCATGTAAAATTTACTATCGGTGCCAAAATTAGCACCTAGTTGAATAATAATAGATACTTTGCCGGAACGATTTGTGGCACTCCGCTGGAGAATAGACATAATCAACAAAACAAAGCATGTTTTGTCAAGGGCAAAAAAACAAACCAAACAAATTACATAGGCTCAATTATATCAAATTAAATCTTGGTAGACAATATCTTGTATCTGATTTAATTTCCTATCCTAATTATGTTAATTTAAAGGTGGTGGATTTAGTTCACAGTTATTTTTTTTTCTTACAATCGAATAATAAAATAGCGTTTAATAAAGAATGGATGATAAATACCATTAATATTAATAGAAAATTAACCTTCATTTAACAACTCTATCCAATTCAGTCAAATGATCACACATATATGGCGTGTGGAGTAGACAAACCAAGATATAACTTCCTTCCTACGGCACTGTACTTTTGATTTCAAGTCAGGAAGAAGATAATACGATTGTATATAACGCCTTGTGAAATACTACAATCAAAGATAAAGACATACACGTTATAACAAAAATGTCTCTATTAAATACAATGAATTCTCTTTTATTTTTCATCCTAAATATGTATTTGAATTACCAACAACTTACGTATAGTATACCCATTTATACACACTTGATGTGTTATTATTATTATTATTTCCAAACTAATTGTTATTATCTTTATATCATCTGCATGTTCAAGATGGTTTATTTTTTGTTAAGTGAATTGCTAGCCACGAACTCATAAAAATTATTCATAATCTACGGTAAGTGATTGACAAAAGAAATTACGTAGACATATTTTTTAACCTTCAACATATAGATCAAGATACAAGCTAGCTTATGTAGAACATATATGTATAAACAAAGAAGAGACAGTCACTATATAGATTCTAATTTCTTCAAGAGTAACTCAACAGACAAGCTCTAATCAAAGGCTTCACCCTCTCTGTTGTCTTTATAATACAGAAGAGTATTACCCTATATACGATAACCATACCAAATAAAATTCCAAGATCGATCCACTTAGAGTATCCCATCTCGACTTGCAATACATCCTTCAATATCGAGTCACCATCAACAGTCGGTGGACCTCCTAAGTACGCAGGGAACTTAAGACCTTGTAATTCATTTTTGTACAATCCTTGTAACGCATACCTGTGAAATGAAACATAATACATAGGGTATCACCAGAATACTTGAGCTAGATCATCTGGCAACCGAAAAAATCCAGCACTTAGTATCATCAAGCCTTGTATTCCAGCACTTGATATTATGCCCATGAGCAAATTTGGGACGATGGTTGCAACGATCATCATAAGGCATTCAACGAGTAACATTGCTGCAAAGAGCACTAATGCAAAATAGATGAATTGCTCACGTTCCTGCTGAAGGCCAGCGAGCAAATAAGCTATTATTCCTGGGATAAAAGATATAACAAGTAGGTAGGGCGTTGAGGAGATTGCATGACTGATAACAAATGATCCGACCCCGTAATGCCCATTTAATCTTTCCCAATGAAAGACCTACACAAACATAGTTGCAACATGAATGTCAGAACAAGAAATTGGTAAGTGCATATGAAATACATCAGCAAACCTTCATTTCTTCCATGAATGAGGGGAAACCGCCAATCGCCAAGATTGTAAGGAATGAAGAGACAAACATAAGCATGGAAATCCTAGCCTGTTATTGTTAAAAAATTAACCATGAGAAATAGTTCTGATAAATTAATAGTCGAAACATGACCAAAAATACTTTTTTGTAAACTTAGGAAAATTGGTATTGAACAAAACGGTTATCTCAGTAGTTTGCATATTTCAGTTGTTTTGTAAATTTTGTTAGATGTGACTGTCAAGTGACATCAGCAGACGTCACATTCCTCTATATAAGGGATGTTGACCTAGCTGTATTTTAACTGAAGCATTACGCGTGAATGAAAACATTCCTTTAACAGAAATATTTTCTCTATAATTGTGATTGATTGTCTTGCATATTCATTACCTTTCTTGCTTGAATTCGATCTTAATTCGTGATATTCCGCTGCATAATTCAAATCTAATTGATCCGATCCTATCAAATGGTATCAGAGCAGGTTAATCATTGATCGATCTAACAATTGATCATTGAAACTGTTCTTTTGATAGCAAAGGTTGATCGAATTAGTAGTTTTGCAAGAATTGATTATAGAGATTGATTTTCTGTGCTTCCGGTTCATTAATTGTGATTCTAATTGTGTTTTCTAAGTGTGTTTTTGAGTTTTCAAACAAGACCGATTTCAATCTCCTTGGATTCAATTGAATTAGTGAAAATGACTACTTCAATGAATGATCCTCACAATACTGGCTCCTCAACTAAGCCTCCAATGCTTGTTAGGAGTGAGTATAACATATGGCAACGCCGAATGCTTCATCACCTGTCTGTTAACAGTTCAGGTTGTTGGAAGTCTGTGGTTTATGGACCATACAAGCCTATGGTGAGTAATCCTGAAACCAAAGAGATGGTTCCTAAAAAGAAGGAACAATATTCTGATGAGGATTTAAAACTGTTTGAGATTGATGCTAAAGCCCATGGAATTCTGGCCATGGCACTGCCTAATAAAATCTATTCTGGGCTCATGCATCATGAAACTGCTTATGATCTCTGGGTTGCTCTGAAGGAACAATTTGGAGGAACTGATGAGGTCTTAGCAAACAACAGAGAAATCCTTGCCCAGCAATATGAGACATTCTCTCATAGGAAGGGTGAGACACTGACTCAATAGTTTGAGCGGTTTTCATGTTTAATTTCTGAGCTTAAAATGGTTCAACATGAATACACAAACAGCCAGATGAATAACAGATTCCTCAGATCCCTGCCTGAGAGATGGGACACTTACACCATTGTCCTACGCTCTAGTGCAAATCTGGATACTCTATCTCTCACCCAACTTCATGGGAAACTCTTAACATTTGAGAGAGAGATAGAACAGAAAAGAAAACTATCTTCATCTGGAGAGCTCACTGATGACTTTGTACCAGGTAATACTGCTTTGGTTGGTCATGAGTCTGATGCTTCATCTGAAGGTTCATATGATGAGCATATTGATTTCTCTTCAAACAGTGGAAATCATGCTTTTGTTGGAGTTGAGGGAAACTCAGGCTTTAGTGTTGATAATTTGTGTTTTATGATGGATGATTTGAAAGGAATTGCTGATGATGATCTGGAAGAGATGGATATTTTGAGCCAAATGGCATTGATTAATATCAGATCTCAAAAGTTTTATAAGAGAACAGGTAGGAAATTTCCTGGTCTCTCTGGCAAAACCAAGGTTGGTTTTGACAAGAGTAAGTTGAGATGTCACAAGTGCCATAGACTTGGACATTTTGCTAGAGAGTGTAGATCATCTGGATCTAACTCATCTGCACCCTTTGTGACTTTTCCAAGTAATAATTCACAATCCAAAGGGCAACATCCTACCAGTTCTGATCATCATTCATAACATCAATCATCTCCTGCATACTTTGTCCCTCAAAGTCCCATGCCATATCCTTATCCATGCTTTTACATGCCTCAGTCTGGTCAAGTTTCAGTACCAATGGCTCAACAACCACATGCTCTACCTGACCCTCAGCCATCTCAAGCAAATCAGCAATCTCAACCTCAATCTCATCAGAGTTTTTTCACCCCTGAGGTTGTTGACTGGAGCAGCCTACCAGATGATGTCTCTGGTTATTCTGAGCAATTTGTTGGTGCTGGTCAACATGGTGGTGACAATCCTTTTGGAAACCTTGCTTTAATGGCCCTGGAATCTACTGATGACAATCCTTCATCATCACAGGTACCACAGGTATCTTCTGAGGCTAAGGCCATGATATGTTCTGAATCATGCATAGCTGCTTTTGTTTCTATTAGGGAAGCAAATGTAGCTTTAATTAATCAAAATCTTGACCTAGAAAAGGCAATTTCCAAAAGAAAATCTGAGTTTGAGTCTGTCTTAAAAGAGAAGGATGAAGAGATTTATAAACTTAAATGTCAAATTACTGATGAAAAGGCTAAGGTAGAGGTCATTCTAGAAAATCACAAGAATCTCAAGGAAACACTTGCAGCTACCCAAGTTGATTGTGAACGATGGGTAACATCCTGCAAGGGATTTGAAATGCTTCTCAGTAAGAAAACTGCTTCCAATGTGAAGTTTGGGATTGGGTATAATCATACCATACCTCCCACAGATTTTACTCCCAAGTTAGAAGTACAATCTGAGGTTGAGAGTCATTCCCAAACCACATCATCAGGTGTTTCATCCTCTATTGAAAATTCAAAATCTGAGGATGAAGATAGTGTGAGTATCTCAGTTAATCAAATAACTGATGATCCCACTACTTCGAAACACTTGATCAAGAAGAGGCTGAGAAATTCAGGTGTTGTTCCACAAGGTACTCAAAGTACTGAAGGGCAAAACACAACACCTGAAGAGCATTTTAAATCAGAGGAAAACAAGCATTCCTTGACAACTGCTGAAGAATCTATCAGGATTCTAAAAAATACTGATAGAAAACCACTGAAGAAGAAATCTTCAGTTGTTGAAAATCCTTCAGTACTTACCAAAAGTACTGAAAAGAAGAAAGTACTGAAGAACAAATCTTCAGTAGTTTCATCAACTTCAGCAGTTGATCAAGAAAAGATGAAAAGAAAACCATGTGAAATATGTGGTTTGTTCAATCATCTGACTGATGAATGCTGGTATTACAAGGGTTTAAAATTCAATAAAAAGAAAATCATTAAGCAGGAAATGCATAAAATGAAAAATGAATTTCAAACCAAGTTTGTACCACAATCATCTCATTCTGATAAACCTAAGCTTTCTCAAAATGTCACTAAGGAGGAAGGGGTTTTTAAATCAACAGCTGCAAATATTCCTCAGGGAATATTGAAAACTCAGACTAAGTCTGTGTCTTTTCAAAAGAAGGATGTAGTGAATAACAAGAACAAATCATCTACAAGTACTGATGTGTCAACTGAGTTGAAAACTCTGTCAACAAATCAGACCCAACTTGTGATGATGGTTCAACATCTATTGGGGAGAGTTAACCAATTAGATGTTTCTGTGATTAAACCACTGAAAAGGATACCCAAGCCAAAATCCAAGGAATCCTTTTCAGCATCATCTACATCTTCAAAAGCTGTTAATCATGCACAACCTGTTAGTTTAACATCTGTTGATGAAAACAGACCCAAAACCAAAAAGGTTTGGGTCTCAAAGGCTAACTAATGTTTGTGATAAATGCAGGGTTCTTCATCATGCCAAAGAAGCATCTGGTATGTGGACAGTGGAGGATCCATGCACATGACAGGGAGCAGCTCTCTTCTTCATGACTATTCCCAAAGGAAGAAGGGATTTGTTTCTTTTGGAAATGATGCCAAGGGTTACATCATTGGGAAGGGTTTTGTCTCAAATGGAGAGATAAGATTTGATGATGTTAACCATGTGGAGAACCTCAAATACAATCTTTTGAGTGTCAGTCAAATGTGTGATAAAGGGCATGTTGCACTTTTCACAAGTCAAAACTGTCGGATTCTGTCTTCCACAGTTTTGCACAAGATTGACAAAATATTGGATGAGTATACTCTCCTGAAGGACAACAGGACTGGAAGAGTATATGCTTTAGATCTATCAAAGAAAATTGATCTAAAAGGCTATCCATGTTTGTTCTCCAAAGCCTCTCCTCAAGAATCTGAACTATGGCATAGAAGGCTGGGTCATGTGAATTTCAAGAACATGAATCAGCTCATTCATCATGGGTTAGTGAGAGGCTTGCCATTGAAGGAGTTCAAGTGTGATGATACCTGCCCAGCTTGCTTAAAAGGAAAGCAACACAAAGCTTCATTCCCTTATATAGAAGAACCTAAGTCCACTGCCTGCTTGCAATTACTGCACATGGATCTTTTTGGTCCTGTGAGAGTAATGAGCATGGCAAAGAAAAAGTACTGTCTGGTAATTGTGGATGATTACTCAAGATATGTATGGACTTTCTTCTTGCATTCCAAGGATGAGGCAGCTCAAAGTATTATCTATTTTGTGTTACATGTGGAAAAGCAGCATTCACTTCCAGTTAAGTGTGTGAGAAGTGATAATGGGACAGAGTTTCGGAATCACACTCTTGATGAATTCTATTTGTCTAAGGGAATCAAAAGACAATATAGTATTCAAAGAACTCCAGAGCAAAATGGAGTGGTAGAGAGAAAGAACAGGACCCTGATTGAAGCTGCAAGGACAATGTTGGCTGACTCTGGTTTGCCACTAACCTTTTGGGCTGAAGCTGTCAATACAGCCTGCTATGTTCAGAATAGAGTATTAGTGAATCAGAGGTTGATGAAGACTCCTTATGAGCTCTTACATCATTTGGCTCCTTTGATTTCATTCTTTAGAGCATTTGGGTGTCCTTGTTATATTCTTAACACAAAGAGTATCCTTCAGAAGTTTGATTCCAAGGTGGATGCAGGGTATTTTGTTGGGTATTCATCTACCTGCAAGGCCTACAGTGTTTTCAACTGCAGAACAAAGATTGTTGAAGAGACCGTGCATGTCAAGTTTAATGAATCCCCAAAAGACAAGATTCCTCAAAACCCTGTTGAGATGTTTGACTTGGACATACTGCAATATGTTCCATATCAGCCTCCACCTGTTATGGTCTCTGAAGTTCCATCATCTCCAACTGAAGATACAAATGCAAGTTGTAGTGATCATATGCCTGGTTCTACTACACTTGATGTTCCTGTAGCCTCAGCAGCTCCATCCACAACAAATGCTGATGAAATCTCTGAATCCTCTACTTCATTTGAACTGCCATCTCAGTCTAGGTTTCAAGAGTCTACATCAACATCTGCTGCTGCTGAATCTTCTACAAACACTTGCACAGATATTATTGCATATCAAGAATTGAAGAATCATCCTATGTCCCAGATCATTGGCGACATAACTGCTGGTGTTTCAAAAGAAGTCAATTGTCCAATTTTTGTCTCTATGCTCTCTTCATCAGTCAGCAAGAGCCAAAGAATTATCATGTTGCTTTAAGGGACAACGGATGGGTTGAAGCCATGCAGCTTGAGCTTCTTCAATTTCAAAAACAGCAAGTGTGGGAACTGGTTCCTCTACCCCCAGGTAAGTGTGCAATAGGCACTAAATGGGTGTTTAGGAATAAAACTGATGAAAAAGGCCAAATTGTCAAGAACAAGGCCAGACTGGTTGTACAGGGATTTTCACAAGAAGAAGCTATTGATTATGATGAAACCTTTGCCCCTGTAGCCAGACTGGAGGCAATTCGATTGTTTTTAGCTTATGCTACTTTTCATAACCTTAAAGTTTTTCAAATGGATGTCAAAAGTGCATTTTTATATGGTAAAATAAAAGAAGAAGTTTATGTGTGTCAACCACCAGGTTTTGAAAATCATAAACACCCTGATTGGGTGTATAAGCTTGATAAGGCTCTTTATGGGTTGAAACAAGCACCCAGAGCTTGGTATGAAACATTTTCTAATTTTCTTCTTCAAAATAATTTCACTAGGGGCTCCATAGATAAAACTTTATTCATAAAGAAAGCTGGCATGCATAAGCTCCTTGTTCAAATTTATGTTGATGATATTATTTTTGCATCATCTGATCCACAGTTGTGTGATGCATTCACTAAAATGATGCAACAAAAGTTTGAAATGAGAGTAATGGGAGAATTACAGTTCTTTCTGGGTTTACAAATCAAACAACTGACTGATGGAACTTTCATTCATCAGTCAAAATACACAAAAGATTTGTTAACCAAGTTTGATTTACAAAACTGTAAATCCTGTTCTACTCCCATGTGCAGCAACACACAACTGGATGCTGATCAAAAAGGTAAAGCAGTTGATGAAACTCTTTACAGATGTATGATTGGTTCCTTGATGTACTTAACAGCTTCTAGACCAGATATTATGTTTGCAACTTGTGTCTGTGCTAGATTTCAGGCTGCTCCTAAGGATTCCCATATGATTGCAGTCAAGAGGATCTTTAGATATTTGCAAGGAACTAAATCTCTAGGACTATGGTATTCCACTGGGCACTCTTGTAAATTAGTTGCTTTTTCTGATAGTGACTATGCAGGGTGTAAGTTAACCAGAAAATCAACTTCTGGTGGATGCCAATTTCTAGGCAACTGTTTGGTCTCTTGGCAGAGTAAGAAACAAACATCAGTTGCTACATCAACAGCTGAAGCAGAGTACATTGCAGCTGCAAGCTGTACATCTCAGGTACTTTGGCTTCAAAATCAATTATTGGATTATGACATTACAGAAACTAAGACTCCATTATTAATGGATAGTTCTTCAGCTCTTTGTATTGTTAAGAATCCTGTCCAGCATTCTAGGACCAAACATATTGAGATCAGACATCATTTCATTAGGGATTGCTATGAAAAAGGTCTGATTGATCCAAAGTTTGTGCCTAGTGCTGATGAGCTTGCAGATATATTTACTAAGCCTTTGGATAGTGCAACTTTTCATATCTTGTACTCAGGCTTGGTATGCTGCAACTAGAATAATTTGACAACTACTGATGCTCTTAGTTCATATATACTGATGAGCATTAGTATACTTTTGTCAAAAATAAGTGCTGATAAGTCATTTTATCTTCAGTAGTTTTACAACTACTGAAGACTAAATTACTTAAAAGTACTGAAGTACCTTATTTGTTAGAAAATACTGATGTAGTTCAAACTACTGATGTCTTTTATAATAAATAAGTACTGATGACCAATGAAACATCTGAAAATCAGATGATCTGATGAGTAAATGTCAAGGTCATTGAAACAGCTGAACTTTGTGAATTGACGGCAACTACTGTTTCATTTCCAAACAACTGAAGCCAAAAACCAAGTCTTCAGTAGTTTTAACAACTACTGATGACCAACACCAAGTCTTCAGTTGTTTACAACATCTGAAAGTTCAAACCATGTCTTCAGTTGTTTTCTAACACCTGATGACTAACACCAACACTTTCAGTTGTTTGCCCTCAGCCGTTTCATAACCTATATATACCTAACCCTAACTTCAACCTTTTCATAACCCACTTTCCAAACGTTCATCTTCCATTAATGGCGACCATGCAAATCAAACCTCGACACAACTGTGTTGCTCATCTTACCAAATCACCTTTCTGGAACAAGTTTGATGCTGCTATCGACTTGATGGTCGATTCCCAATACCGCACAGCCTTTCTCCTCAATCCAACCATCTACCCCGATACCCTGTGCCAGTTCTGGACAAACGTTACCGTTCATACTGATGAGAATGATGCCACCATCACTCTCCAGTCTTTTGTTAACCAGAAACGGGTGATCATCACTCCTGAGATCATTCGTCAAACCCTAGACCTGAATGATGCCACCTACCCCACCAAGTACCCAAAAGGCACCATTGATCTTTCTTTTGCTAATCATGGTTATGAAGGTGACCTAAGTGCTACTACCATCCTGAAGAAGCACTTCCATGATGCTGAGAGACTCATATTTCACATGATCAATGTCTGCCTGGCTCCCAAAACATCCTTTTGGGATCAAATGTCATCCAGGTGGCAACATGTATTATATTCTATCCTTGAACATCAAAATCTAAATTTTTCTGATATTATCTTTTTGGAACTTAAATATTTGGCATTGAAACCTGTGGCAAATAGATGGATATTATATCCAAGATTTCTTATGGCAATCATTTTAAACCAATTAAAATCTGATGGCCTTGTTGGCCTTGGAGTCCCTGCTTGCTGGTTTTGCCAGAAGTATACTCCAGGCACAACTCAAACCCACAACTCAAAGAGGCTGCCAAACTGCTCAAACCCAAGCAGAGGGAACCCACAGCCTCCACCTCCAAATCTAAAGTCCCCTCCAAACCCAAACCAAAGAAAACCAAAAAGGCTACTCAGGGAGTTGAGTCCCCTGATGATGCCCCTGTAGCACAAACGCAGGATGAGACTACAAGCCTTAATCCCCTTGTAGTTTCAATGACTCCACCAGCTGAAACCGCTCAGGTATCCTCTCAACAGGATCCTGATGCAACCAATATTGGGGAAACCACATTGCTGGAATCTATCTCACTTGAGAAGATTTCCATTGAAGAGCACCACTCTCCCCAGGTGCAAACCTTTTCAACCCTATCTCCCACTGATACCACCCCTACAAGCCCAACTGCAGTCATTGCACAAGTGCCGACTCAGCTACATTCCTCTACCCCTCCCCAGAAACCTGTTACTACTGGGAAAACCTCAACAGCTGAGGGAGAGGATCAAAATGTAGTTGATATCCAACAGCATAGGGATTATCAAGTTCAGTCTCCTAGTGTAAATGTGGAGACTAGAACATCTGGTGAGGCTACCTCTTCCCCTGTTTTAGCACATGAACAGGATGAAGCAGGTATCAGCTCTAAGACCTCACCAGAGGCAACTGTCAATGAAGGACATGCTCCTGAGGCAGGAAGTCCCCAGTTCCAAGACAAAGGGGCACATGTGATCACTGATTTACACTCAGCACATGTTCATCCTGATTCACTCAGGAGGTCAGGTGATTCAGTTTATACTGATGATGACCTAGGCTTTTTCTTTGAAGTCTTAGCCCAAAATACTATTCTTGAGGCTGAAGTTTGTAGATTGAAAGATCTGCTTCCCATCATTCCTCAGGAATCAAGACCATCTGCCCCAATAAACCCACAGATGGCAGCTTCTGTTGAAGCTTTACCAAACACTGAGCCACTCAAATCAAACAAACCACCAGCCTCTGGCTCAGGCACCATTTCTCAGGGAGAGAACCCCTCTGAGCAAATGGTTGCTGCATTCAAATCCTCCTTACCTCTCATCACACCCATCATCACATCTATAGTTCATAAAACCATTGATGAGAGGCTCTCCTCAGATATTAACTCCCTTGTGACTGATGCTGTGTCCAAGCACCTTTCTGACATTCAAACCCCTGAACCCAATGCAACCAAAAAGGGGGTGTCTAAGTCAGTAAAGGATAATAAAAGGTAAAGAGCTGAAGAGGAAGAAGCTAAAGAAGAGAACAAAGGCAAAGAGATCATCACCTACAAAAGAAAGAAAAGTATTGGTGAACAAACTGAAGATGAGAAGAGGTTAGATGAGATGATCAAAGAAGCTGATGACCAACATAGCAGATCCATGGACAGGATCATTGATCAGCTCTTTAGGCAAGGATTTGACACTGCCAAACTTGACTCAGAGATCAGGAGACTTGAGATTCAAGAAATTGAGGATCGATGGGCAAGTTGCAATGAAGAAGAAAGGGAGAGATTAGAGGCTATGGTTAGATTTCTCTCTAAACACTTGGGAAGACCTATCATTGAGATTAAGTCATGGTCCAGAGATAGCATCTTGGAGATAACTACCAAGATATGTTCATCTGAAAGCTTCAACAAGGGCCTGATCATTGAAGCTCTGGATGAAGCTGGTGCTGGGAAGAGAACTGATATGGCCAAGTTATCCAAAGCCACCCTCACCAACAAAATGATAGAGCAGCCTTTCAAATCTCCCTTACCAAAACAATCTTCCAAGCCAACCTCACAACCAAAACAGCCAATCTCAAAACCTTCAAAACAACCAACCTCTCAACCTCCTAAACAATCAATCTCACAACCATCTAAACCAATCCCTTCACCCAAGAAACCCATCCAAGATTCCACCAGTGAAGCACCAAAAAAAAAAGAAGGCTGCTGAGGATGGAAGAAGAAGAAGAGGATGAAGAAGACAATCTGCCAATATCTGCTGTTCTTGAAAAAAAGAAACTGAAGCCTAGGAGTCAATCACAAGCAATAACTCCTGAAACTCAAAGGCAGATAGTTAAGGTTAAAATTGAAGAAGAAGAACAGCAGAAACAGCATGATGAGCAGTTTCTTAGAATGGTTGACAAGGACTTCCCTCAGTCCTCATCCATTCAAGCTATGAAGATTCAAGCTCAGAGGTTGTACACTCTCAGGCATACTTTTCAACATCAAAAAGAGAGAGTGAGGATTTGGCCAGATCCCAGGGTAAGTTCTAGAATTCACAAGAAAAACTTACCAAGTAAGTATCATGGCCAAGTAAGAAAGACTTTAAATGCTGCAATCATGTTGGCCATGGTAGTCTCACCCTGGGAAATCATTGAAGAATTCAAGAGAGCTCACACATCCAAATCAACCCCTATGTCTATTCTTGAGAACAAAATGATCAAGAAGGGGTTGTTGTACAAAAGACTTGAAGATCTTCAGAAGAGTGAACTCCAGTTGTTGCTTGAAGGCTCTCATCCAGATGAATTCGCATATAGAGAGATAACAACTGTTGAGTTGAAGAATGGGAAGACAGTGAGGTATCTGTCTGAGTACTATGGGCCAGAGTTCTTCTTTGAGGGAGAAGCAGAAGAACTCACTAAGGAGGAACAAGTTGTTCTCCTTGAGGCCTATGCAAGGGAGTCTTTCAGACTCATCAATGGGAAATAGGTTTTATGGTTGGGACAAGACTCTATGTCCAATTTCCCCAAGACAGAGTTCCCTTCCATACTTAGCCAATCAAATGATTAGAAACCTTTTCCTGGCCTATGCTTATTTGTCTACCTCTAAAGCTGATCAAGAGAGTACTTTTGCCAAAGAATAAGTGGGATCTACAATAAAGTTAGAGGTTTTGGCTGTATTGGTTCAGGGGGAGTTTATTGGACCAAAAGAACCAATGAGCCTGATCAGAAAAACCTCTAAGTCCCACAGACATTACAACTGCTGATGAAGATCACAACAGCTGAAGACATCAGCTGATTACAAAGGTCTGAAGACAAAGTCTGAAAGCAAAGAACTGAAGACAAAGTCTAAAAGCAAAGAACTGAAGACAAAGTCTGAAGATGAAGTGCTGAAGACAAAGACTGAAGACCAGAGTGATCAGCAGTTGTCATAACAGCTGAAGTTGTTAACTTCAGTAGTTGTGATGGTTTTACTTTTCAGTACTTGTAACTTTACATTTCAGTAGTTTATTGTTTCAGTAGTTGTTAGTCAGTAGTTTCATGTAATTGTACTAAGCATTCACTGAGAGGTAATCAGTTGTTGAGAACATCTCAGTAGTTTGCATATTTCAGTTGTTTTGTAAATTCTGTTAGATGTCACTGTCAAGTGACATCAGCAGACGTCACATTCCTCTCTATATAAGGGATGTTGACCTAGCTGTATTTTAACTGAAGCATTACGTGTGAATGAAAACATTCCTTTAACAGAAATATTCTCTCTATAATTGTGATTGATTGTCTTGCATATTCATTACCTTTCTTCCTTGAATTCGATCTTAATTCGTGATATTCCGCTGCATAATTCAAACCTAATTGATCCGATCCTATCTATTACACCGCTAGGTATGCCCTTTAAATTGTCAAGCCTAGATTCACCTAACATTGACGAGGGAAGACAATTAATGAATAGCGTCCCTTATGCTAATGCTATTGAGAGTCTAATGTATTTGATGATTTGTACAAGGTCTAGTATTGGGTATTTAGTTAGCATAGTAAGCAGGTATCTTAGTAATCCTGGAAGGAAACATTAGGAAGGGGTCAAATGGATACTTAGGTACTTAAATGGTACTAGAGATTTGGGTCTAGTATTTGGAAACTCAATGGGTCAGGTACCATGGTTGAGGGTTTTGTGGACTCAGATTTTGCCAAAGATCTTGATAAAGGAAGGTCTATTATTGGTTTTATTTTTCAAGTGTTAGGTGGTACAGTGAGTTGGAAAGCTAGTCTTCAGCATGTTATGGCTTTATCCACCACTGAGGCTGAATATATTGCTTTGAATGAAGTTGTTAAAGAGGCAATCTGGCTTTAAGGATTTATGGCTAAGATGGGTATAAGTTCTAGTGATGTTCTACTACATTGTGATAACATGAGTGCAATACAATTATCTAAACATCAAGTATTCCATGAGAGGTCCAAGCACATAAATGTAAGGCTACACTGTATTAGAGATATCATATGCTCTAAGGTTGTAAGAGTGGAACATATTAATACAAGCTATAATGTTGCAGATATGTTGACTAAAAGTCTTCCAGGTCCAAAGTTTGTTCAGTGCTTAAATCTTTTACATATTACTTAGTCAAGAGCTAATTCTTAATTGGTCATTGCTCATCAAGGTGGAGATTGTTAGGTAAATTGTGGTGATGCAATGATGTGTTGATTCTTTGAAGATAGTTACTTGTGAGTTAGTAAGTCAAATTACTTGTTTACTTGTTAGCTCTCAATATTATAGTCAAAAGGTGTCATGTTGTCAATGAAGTATTTCCCATACAATAGGTTTTTTTTCCGAATTTGACTCTTAGCAACTCCTATGTTCTATTGTTTCTAAGTAATTTTTATAGTTTGAGGGTAGAATGTGTAAACTTGTAAAGTTGGTTGTTAGAGTTTATTAAAGATGATTTAGGGCTTAAAAAGGACCTGAATCATTGGTGAGGAGGTTTTGTAATTCACAAGTATGAACATTGTGATTCTCTTGAATAAGAATGATGATCAAGTTCTTTAGTCTCTAATTTCTTCTTTTGTATTTCAATTCCGCTTAAAGAGTTAACAAATCAACAAGAAAATCTAGATCCATGTAAAATTTACTATCGATGCCAAAATTGGCACCTAGTTGAATAATAATAGATACTTTGCCGGAACGATTTGTGGCACTCCGCTGGAGAATAGACATAATCAACAAAACAAAGCATGTTTTGTCAAGGGCAAAAAAACAAACCAAACAAATTACATAGGCACAATTATATCAAATTAAATCTAGGTAGACAATATCTTGTATCTGATTTAATTTCCTATCCTAATTATGTTAATTTAAAGGTGGTGGATTTAGTTCACAGTAATTTTTTTTTCTTACAATCGAATAATAAAATAGCGTTTAATAAAGAATGGATGATAAATACCATTAATATTAATAGAAAATTAACCTTCATTTAACAACTCTATCCAATTCAGTCAAATGATCACACATATATGGCGTGTGGAGTAGACAAACCAAGATATAACTTCCTTCCTACGGCACTGTACTTTTGATTTCAAGTCAGGAAGAAGATAATACGATTGTATATAACGCCTTGTGAAATACTACAATCAAAGATAAAGACATACACGTTATAACAAAAATGTCTCTATTAAATACAATGAATTCTCTTTTATTTTTCATCCTAAATATGTATTTGAATTACCAACAACTTACGTATAGTATACCCATTTATACACACTTGATGTGTTATTATTATTATTATTTCCAAACTAATTGTTATTATCTTTATATCATCTGCATGTTCAAGATGGTTTATTTTTTGTTAAGTGAATTGCTAGCCACGAACTCATAAAAATTGTTCATAATCTACGGTAAGTGATTGACAAAAGAAATTATGTAGACATATTTTTTAACCTTCAACATATAGATCAAGATACAAGCTAGCTTATGTAGAACATATATGTATAAACAAAGAAGAGACAGTCACTATATAGATTCTAATTTCTTCAAGAGTAACTCAACAGACAAGCTCTAATCAAAGGCTTCACCCTCTCTGTTGTCTTTATAATACAGAAGAGTATTACCCTATATACGATAACCATACCAAATAAAATTCCAAGATCGATCCACTTAGAGTATCCCATCTCGACTTGCAATACATCCTTCAATATCGAGTCACCATCAACAGTGGGTGGACCTCCTAAGTACGCAGGGAACTTAAGACCTTGTAATTCATTTTTGTACAATCCTTGTAACGCATACCTGTGAAATGAAACATAATACATAGGGTATCTCCAGAATACTTGAGCTAGATCATCTGGCAACCGAAAAAATCCAGCACTTAGTATCATCAAGCCTTGTATTCCAGCACTTGATATTATGCCCATGAGCAAATTTGGGACGATGGTTGCAACGATCATCATAAGGCATTCAACGAGTAACATTGCTGCAAAGAGCACTAATGCAAAATAGATGAATTGCTCACGTTCCCGCTGAAGGCCAGCGAGCAAATAAGCTATTATTCCTGGGATAAAAGATATAACAAGTAGGTAGGGCGTTGAGGAGATTGCATGACTGATAACAAATGATCCGACCCCGTAATGCCCATTTAATCTTTCCCAATGAAAGACCTACACAAACATAGTTGCAACATGAATGTCAGAACAAGAAATTGGTAAGTGCATATGAAATACATCAGCAAACCTTCATTTCTTCCATGAATGAGGGGAAACCGCCAATCGCCAAGATTGTAAGGAATGAAGAGACAAACATAAGCATGGAAATCCTAGCCTGTTATTGTTAAAAAATTAACCATGAGAAATAGTTCTGATAAATTAATAGTCGAAACATGACCAAAATAACTTTTTTGTAAACTTAGGAAAATTGGTATTGAACAAAACGGTTATTAGTAGCTGGGGACAAAGTATTTTGGGAATTTAATTCCCAACTTTTCACAAAAGTGGGTTTATAATATGAGCTTAAGAGATCTACTCTTTTCAACCTATTATACATTCCAAAATTTTACTTACGTTTAAGGAGCCAAAACCAGAACCAAGATTGTAGAAAACTGTTCCCAGGGCAAAACCCAAAGCGATATATATACCAAGCCGTAACCAATAGTATCCTATATCACGATACATGTTTTTGAATGACCTTTCGACAAGCACCCGACACTGTGTAACGGAACTAGCTTTCATGCTTCCATTTTTCTCAGTCATGCCTCCTCCCTTCAGAATTTTCAAATTTTGATTATTTAATTATGTATTCAATGCATATATTTGTTACAATAAGAAAACACAGTTAGATCGCACACCTGTCTACATATAATAGCTATTTCACTTTTTACATCCATATAAATCTCAGATGACTTGTATGATTCTGAAAGTACATCGACTACTTTCTCAACAGCTTCATGTCCACTAACATGGTCCTAAAGTGGGAAAAGGAAAACAGTTGGTTGAAAATTTAAAATAGAAGTCGAAAAAAGGTACGTAATATGTTGAACTTATGACAATAATAACCGACCTCATCAAAGTCTGTGTTGATAGTTATGAGAAAGTGATCTGCTGGACTTTGTAGATCTGGACAAGGATAACCGTTTACTGCAAAAAACTGATAATAACAACACAAGCAGTTACCTCCATTAGTTTGTTATTACTATAATTCCCATGACATTTTTATTCTCTTAAGTTTAATAATATACCTGATTTGCTGCAAAAGTAGGACCAAAATATATTGTTTTCCCCAAAGAGAGAAGATACAGATTATTAAAAAGCCCAAAAACATGGCTACTTGGTTGATGGATAGCTGCTAAAACTGTCATCCCGTATTCTCGAGTGAGATTAACAATCCGACTCATGACATAATAAGACGCTGCGCTGTCAAGGCCACTTGTAGGCTCATCAAGCAAGAGTAGGTTTGGGTGTGTTAAGAGTTCTAAACAGATGCTTAGACGTCGTTTTTGGCCACCACTAAGCCCTTTGACTCCCCAACCTCCTATTCTTGTGTTTAGTGCATCTTGCAGCCCCATCTCCCTTATAGTTCTATCTGCTCTCTCTCTTTTTTGTGATCTTGTCATGGACTTTGGCAGTTGCAGTTCAGCTGAGTAGTATACGGTCTCTTTAACCGTTAAAGTCCATGTTAAAACTTGTTCTTGAGTCATATAAGCCTATACAAACATTAAAGAAAAAACTGGTGTCATTTTTGAAGAAAGATTGCAACCTTGTATGCATTTTTTTCTTTTCTTGTACTTGATATTCTAAACAAAGAACTGTTCATGTACCATAGTGCCATATGTGGGTCTGAGCTTCCTTCCGTTTATTAGAACGCGTCCAGTGTTCCTAACGTTTGACGCCAACCGCCCTGCAAAAAAAAGAGTGAAAAAAAGATCTAAAACAGTAGTTGTATGTTCTTAAGACTTGTTTGAATATTATAATCAGCCTGTTTCTTCAGATTCAATATTAAATATAGTAACTTGTTAGTAGGCCCGTTTCACTTCTTGATTAAAATACTCACACATCAGTTGTCCTTACTGCTCGTGTGTGATTATAATACTTATGATAATAATCGCGAAACACGCAAAGGTGAAAAGGAGAGTTACATACCAGCCAAAGAATCAAGGAGAGTAGATTTGCCGCAACCAGAAGGACCCATAATGGCCACGATCTCTCCTGGTCTTGCATAACCAGTGGCTCCACAAAGTATGGTTTTACATGCACTTGAGGTTGAAACAGAAACTCCAAGATCCTCCCATGTCAAATAGGCTCCACTCCTTTTCGTCGTTGTTAGCGACTCAGAATCGACCATTTCGATTCCCCATTTCCCTTCTTCATCTGGTTCTGGACATATTTCATTGTTATGCACTAGACTACCCATTCACGATATCAATCTAATGTCAGATTAATACAGAACTAGAAAGAGTTTTAGAGCGAGGTGTGGGGGGTGGGGGGCTAAATGTATAACAAGAGCATAGCACTGGAAGTTTGGTGGGTTAATTTGGTATTTAATATGTTATGTTTAGTGTCCCGTGACACATTGAGGAGAGCCCATGTGTTGTATTTATAAACCTCAAAAAACACCAAACAAGAATCCCACGATAAAATTTAAAATCTTGACTAAATTAAACTTACTTTTTGTCTTTTCTTGCAATTGTATATATTCCCTTACAAATTTTATTAATGAGAAAAACATAAACACTTTTCACATCATAATATTAATAGACAAAAAAACAATCTCTAAATATGAAATATATTAAGCAAATGAAACTTGAAATGAAAAAAGTGTCAAACTTAATTTTCTCGTATTATGAGACTAAAAAACAGCTCGACTTTAGTTAGTTACTTTCACGTTTTTCTATACTACTTATTTATCCCCTTTTATTTGTTAATGATTGATCTTGAAATGTCGGGTTTTTGCATGTTTTTTATAGTGCTCGTGGCGTACTTGTCAACATAATAAATTGAAAGAAGAAGCTCTATATTTGACGGACAATAACTTGTAACCTCTTTAATTAAATCATCAAAGTTGTACACGTACGATTTATTGTATATAGATGTCTGATAGCCAAAACAATATTGTTTCCTAGATGAGTTTTTAGCTAACTAGAAGTAGGCTCTATAATTCAATCTTATCTTATACATGGACGTTATTTGGAAACATTTGACTCGTTGATCTCCCATATTGGTGCAAATGAGTGATGGTCGTCCATCTTATATAATCAAACATATCAACGAAAGAAATTAGAAAAGAAAACAATGCTTAATGAAAAAATTATGTAACAAAATATTCAATTTAGTGATAGAAAAAAAAAACATATGAATATTCGTATTGTGTATAACCAAAAGCTAAGGCATAAAACTATGCTACTGTGAAAGATTAAATGGATATCGAAAGTAATACTTATTCCTACTGTGAGGAACTAGAAACAAAGTATAATATAATCAATAAACACTATATGCAAGTGAAAACCAATAAAAAAACGAATATTCTTATTGTGGCATAATATTTATGTCATTGAATAAACTGAACACCACTTGTATAATCCAAATCAATTATATATAATCAATAAAGTAGCGTACATTATAATAATAGGCAGACAAACATGGACTGTTGATCATAGGTTTTTCGCGATGAGAGTGAACAAACAGATGGAAGATATATGAACAAATCATAATGTTTTTTTAAGGAGATGGAATCGCACTTATTTATCTTATCTAGTTCTAACAGAACTTTTTTTTATAAGAGAGAAGAAATATTCAATTTTAAGTTTAAGTTGGGTAAATGTAATTAAATAGGTTTTTAAGAGGATATGTATAATTCTTTGAATTTTTTTACCCGCCCACACACTACAAGAAAAAGACTTTTTTGCAACGACATATTTTTTACCTGTTTCGACGAAAAGTGGTCTCTAAAACCTAATGCAACGAAAAGTTGTCGCGATTGTTGCGTCGCTATCTCCCCGTCGTATTAGGTCAATATTTTCGTCGCTATACCTTTCGTCGCTATAGATTGAAATATAACAACGAATATTTGTTGGAACCCTAGAAAGTTTGGAATTTTAGTCTTTAGATTAGTTTTTGTCATAGTGTAGGGACTTATTATGTAAATATATGTTCCTTATTGTTTTCTTGTTATTAGTATAAATAGGATTGCTTGTTTTAGTGCAGAAAAAGACATTTGGAGATATTTCATATTCTCTCAATTGCACTTTGTAATCCTTCTAATATCAATGAAAACTTTATGAATTTTTCTGATATTTGTTTGTTTTGATTACATTGTTCATATAATTATCAATTGCTTGATAACAATCACAGATTGATCTATTTGAACCTATCAAATGGTATCAGAGCTTTCATTCAGTGATTTGAAGTTCAAAATCGACTTTTGAGCACTTTTGAATCACTTGAATTTGTGATTTGATCGCAATTGTTCAATTAATTGTTGATTTAGTTGTGTTTCATCACTAGAAACATGAATTGAATCACAATTGAGTGAATTAACATCATCAAATCTGAATTTTTGTCAAATTTGTGTTCGATCTGTTCTTCGAAACTCGAACACTGAATTTGCAAAATTGAGAATCAAAGTGTTTTTAATTGAAATAAATGATGCTAAAGGATTGATTATCGGTGTATTAGTGACTTGATTGAAGAGTTTCAGATCGTTTTATCAAGTTTTAAAAAGTTTGTTAAGATCTGGTTGTTACAAAGAAGATGAATTAGGAGTTTGAGGTGTTGAAATCATCTGAAAATTACCTAAGTGTTTAGGCGTATGAACATTGTTCAGACGCTTCAACACTGTTTAGGTGTTTCAGAGAGTTTGTTTTGACACTTTGTGGCGTTTAAGCACTGTTCAAACGTTCATTCAGAAATCTAAGTCTTAGACGTTTTGGAACTATTCAGGCGCTTTGCAACTGTTCAGACGAATTAACACTGTTTGGGCGTTTTGATACTGTTCCAGCGTTGCTACACTTGAAAATCTCAGTTCACTAAGGCAATCCCTTAGGCGTTTCTAAGACAAGTTGGGCGTTTCACTACTGTTTAGGCGCATCTAATTCAGACTTTTCACTTAATACTTAGAAAATTTTTCAAAATCTAAAATTAAAAAAAACTTATTCCTTTGATTCATTTCAAATTTAAAACAACAAAAATAGTATATTTTCTTAATTTCAAAGTTTAAAAATGACAAAGTCTGAAGATTCAAAAAATAAAGTACCAAAGTTGAAGAATAGAGCTGACTTCAAGAATTGGACACTCAGGCTGAAACATCACTTAAACTCAATTGATACTGACTTATGGAAATCAATTGTGAAAGGACCTCACATCCTTGTTACTTCTGATGGTCCTGATGGTTTTGTATACACTAAAGATACTCAAAAGCCTTACCCAAAAGATGGATTACTTGGGGATGATCTGAAGAAAATGAAGAATGATGTTAAAGCATATTCTCTCATGTGTAAAAGGTTACCTTTAAAAGTTCTATCAAGGCTTGAGAATTACCAAACTAGGTACACTTTATATAAAGCTTTGAAAGTTATATGTGAAGGAGGAAAAGAGATTCAAGATCTCAAAAGACAGAAGTTGAAAAGACAACTTGAATTGTTCGAGCATATCTCTGGAGAAATTGTAAACCAGATGATGAACAGATATGTGCAGCTTATCACAGAAATGTCAACTTTAGGAATTAAGAATGATCTTAAAGACCTAAATAGACTTTTAAATGCACTTCCATCATCTTGGAAACAAACAGTAACTTTGTTAAAACATGCAGAAAAGTTTCCCATGGATCTTGATCTGTTGATTGCAAAGATTGAGTCGGCGGAAATTGATAAAAGCTCAAGAAATAATGATAGAGCTACAGCCACTTCTCAATACAATTATGTTGCTTCTCCAACAAATACTGTTCAGAATGCTTTTCTTGTTAAAGATGAAGCTACTATAGAAGATCAGGGTGATCTGTTTGTAGGAGCAGGATTCTTTACTACTACACCTGCCTACTCAACTCAGCCACAACCACAGTCTCCTCCAAAAGCTCAAATGGCTAAAACTCAAAATGAGACTCCATCTTCTAACTCTGCTGACCCAAGCAATGGTAAAGATGTTATAAACATCCTTCTATAGGATGAAGAGTCTAAATCTGCATTTACAGCCTTTATGGAACGGTATCTAACGGAATAATAAGTTTTGACAAAGTCAACTTTTGTGAACAATTGAATTTCAATCTTTTGAGTGTTTCACAAATATGTGATAAATCGTACTCTACGTTATTTGATGATTCTTTTTGTTATATCTTAAAGCCAGGATTTCAGATCAGCAAAGAGTGGGTTGTTGTCAAAGTTGTTCGTGATAGAGATGTCTACAAACTAGACATGTCTCAAGTTGATTCATCTACAGAAACAACCTGTCTCATTGCTCGTGCATCCAATGATGAAAGTCATCTTTGGCATAGACGTCTCGGTCATTCAAACTTCAAGAACATGAACAAGCTCGTAGCAGGAAATCATGTTATTGGCATTCCTTCAAAGAAGTTCGCAACATCAGACCTCTGCAAAGCTTGTTTGAAGGGAAAACAACATAGAGCGTCTTATAAGACCAAACAGATGAACTCAAACTCAAACCTTTACAAATATTACACATGGATCTATTTGGTCCTGTAAACATACAGAGTATCGGGAAGAAATCGTACTGTTTAGTCATCATTGATGATAATACATGATTTTCTTGGGTTTTCTTTCTTCATGCCAAATCTGAAACAACTGATCTTTTAAAAGAGTTTATCATTAAAGTGGAAAACCAATTAGATCAAAAAGTTAAAATAATCAGAAGTGATAATGGAACCGAATTAAAAAATGCTAATATTGACAGTTTTTGTGCAGGCAAAGGAATAGCTCATCAGTTCAGTGCTCCTATAACTCCACAACAAAACGGAGTTGTAGAAAGGAAGAATAGAACTTTGATTGAAGCAGCTCGTGCAATGTTAGCTGATGCAATAATTCCTATTACATTCTGGGATGAAGCAATATCAACTGCCTATTTTATTCAAAATCGTACTCTGTTGGTTAAGGACAAACAGAAAACTCCTTATGAGTTAATGTTTGGCAGGAAACCCAATATTGATTTTCTTAAATCTTTTGGATGTCCTGTTTTGATTTTAAATTCAAATGACCATCTAGGCAAATTTGATTCAAAGTATGATGATGGAATCTTTCTTGGATATTCGTCCGCTTCAAAAGCGTATAGAGTTTATAACTCTAAGACGAATGTTATCATTGAAACATTCAATGTTAAATTCCTTGAAAACTCTTTTCCATCAGTTGCAAATGGTCCGAAGTGGTTATTTGATTTAGATTCATTAATGAATTCATTTAATTCTAATCTGTTTAAATCTTCATATCTCAACAGAAAACAAGCAAGAGATCTTGGGAACCTTTAGTGATGATTCTGATTCTGATGACATAGATGATACAAGTCCAGATTATCCATTTTTCTCTTTTGCAAGAGACCCTTTATTCTCTATAGCAAATCATGAGCATCAACAAGTTCCTATCGATTATGATGTTTCTCAACCTATTCCTAATGATGGACCAGAAATTCATCATCCTGTGTCTGGAACTTCATTTGTATCCGGTGACATAGATGTGAATGACAAGTTTGATTACTTTGTCAATTCTCCAACTCAAGTTCCAAATTTCATTCCACATTCTTCAAACTTGTTGCATTAACTCTCCGACTTGAACCAAACCAATCTAGAGGTGAATGTTCAACAAGACGATATCCTAACTACTCGTATTCTCAAAAGACATCCTATCTCACAGATTATTGGTCCTTTGAATGAGAGAACTACGAAAAGCGAGCAAACATTTGCTTACTCATGTTTTCTTTCTCAAATTGTCCCTTAAAATATCACTGAAGCTTTACAGGCAATAGTTGGATAGAAGCTATGCAAGAAGAGTTACTTCAATTCCGTAAACAAGAAGTGTGGAATATGGTGGATTTACCTGAAGGAGAGAATGCCATTGGCATAAAATGGTTATTCAGAAACAAATCAGATTGCAGAGGAATAATCATTCGACACAAAGCTCGATTAGTAGCTCAAGGATACACTCAGGAGGAAGGAATAGATTATGACGAAGTATTTGCTCCAGTTGCAAGACTAGAAGCAATTCGGGTCTTTCTGGCATATGCTTCTTATATGAAATTCAAAGTGTATCAAATGGATGTTAAGGGCACATTTTTGTATGGTCCAATCACCGATGATGTGTATGTTAAGCAACCTCAAGGTTTTGAAGATGCTGAATTTCCTCATCGTGTGTACAAGCTGAGCAAAGCTTTATATGGTTTACATCAAGCTCCAAGAATATGGTATGAAACATTGTCATAGCACTTGATACAACATGAATATACACGAGGAATGATTGATCCTACTTTATTCATCAAGAGGGATGCATCTGATCTTCTTTGTGTACAAGTGTATGCAGATGATATCATTTTTGGATCAACCACTCAAAAGCTATGCTCAGAATTTGAAGAAATCATGAAATAGCGTTTCCAGATGAGTTCTATGGGAGAAATCAATTTTTTTCTTGGAATGCAAGTTACATAATCTGCAGATGGTATCTTCATCAATCAAGAGAAGTTTGTTGATAAACTATTGAAGAAATTCAAGCTGCAAGATTGTCAATCCATCAAAACCCCAACTGACATAAACACCAAGATTGATCCTGATCGAAAAGGAAAATCAATAGACCAAACATTATACAGATCTATGATTGGTTATTTGATGTATCTAACTGCATCTAGACCTGACATAATGTATGCTGTTTGTGTCTGTGCCAGGTATTAATCAGACCCGAAGGAATCTCACCTAATCGCTGTCAAATGCATATTCAGATATCTCAAAGGAAAACCAGCTCTAGGGTTATGGTATCCTTATGAAGGAAACTTCGAGTTACATGGATATACTGACAGTGATTATGGGGGATGTATACTACGGGTGGTTGTTAGTTTTTGGGTCCCATATTAGTCTCATGGCAATGTAAGAAATAAACAAACGTCTCAGTCTCAACTGCAGAAGCTGAGTACATTGCTGCCTCAGCAGGATGTTCTCAAATCCTTTGGTTGCAAAATCAATTACTGGATTACGGGTTCAATTTTCTTAAAACTCCTATTTACATTGATAACACTACTGCTATGTTTATAACATCTAATCCTGTTCAACATTCAAAAACAAAACATATCAAAATTTGATATCATTTTCTCAGAGATAACTTTGAAAAAGGTTTAATCTTTTTGATTCAAATTTCAACTGACAAACAATTAGCTGACCTGTTTACTAAAGCCTTTTTACCAGGAAGGTTTGAGTATCTGGTTGAGTCTATTGGTCTTATTAATCATGTTGAAAAATGAATTTGCTTTCTCAAAATGATAATAACCCTCCCTCATATTCTCATCTTCAAAAGGAAAATCATCAAAATTGACTGCCTGGTTGTATATACTTTGTGTGTGTGTGCTAAATGAAAAAGCAAGTACAAAATTAGAATCTTATAAAAAGAAAATACAAAAATATAGTTTAGCTAATTCTTTATATAGGAATGCATCTGCCTTTGCAACATGTGAGCAATGATAGTACATCAGATATGATCAGATGCATACTTCACTCAATAATAAAGTCTGATATGATCAGATATGATGTGCTGGTATAGTCATGCAATTATACTGAAAAAAGTAAATTCTTGTGATTTAACTAAATCATTATGCATTGTCAAGTCACAAACTCACACCTGATGGTGATATAAATAACCATGAGATCTGTTTAATGCATCTATTCACTTCTCTGTTATGAGTCATCATAAACCTGAAGTGACGAGGTATCCTCTGTTGTAAGTCATTACAAACCTGGATATTCTCACTTGATGCAAAAGATGCCAATGTGCACAATCCTTTCAAAAGTCCAAAATGGATGTCCCCTAATTCTTATGAATCATCTATATCCAATTCTTTATGAAACGGATACGGGAATTACCTAATGGCTTGTCCATGGTGGTTTTCTCAGAGATTATCAAATGGTTTTACCATAATGATTCTCTCATTGACCTAAACATGAGATCTGGTTATTCATATATGTCAGGTAATTAAGCTGAGAAAAAGTGTTTGCTTGCATACCTTGAAGAGGGTTGGACTCTCTAAGTCTAAGTATGGGTTCCACAATGTCATATCTAATAGAACCTTAACAATCCAAGAATTGAAAAAGTAAGTGTGTTGATACTTTTACCAAAAGTACTCATTATCTGTCCTTAGATCTTGTGTCTCCTTTGCTGCAATATTGCTGCCCTGGAACACACATGATCAGGATTTAATCAGTGTTCATGACTATTGATCATTTCTTTTGCTTTAATGTGCTGATTATTCTCTGGTATGAGCTCACTGCAGGTATATAATTCTGTGTACATCTAGTAGTATTTTTATGATTCTGCTTTATTTTCAATTTTTGTATGTTTCTATGTGTGCAGGCATCTCAATAATGATTGTTTTCTCATTTTCCACACATATAAAGTTCTAAGTTTGTGAACTTAAAAGTTTAGGGGAGTAAAATTTGAAAAAGAGAAAATCAAAATAAAAGTTGAAGAGGATGATGCAAACATTTTCAACGTAGTATGTGTTTGATATGTCTACAAATGAACCTAAAACAATAATTTCCAGTTTGTCTATCATTTGGAAAAGCTTCTTGCAAAGAACTGAGAGTGTTTGTTATTTTATGAAATTTTTGAGACTAAAATGACGGGAAATTAATTAATAATATATTTGGTCAAAAAGTCAAAAGTTGATCAAAAAGTCAAAGTTTTGGTCAAAAGTCAAAGTTTTGGTCAAAAATCAAAGTTTTGATCAAATAGTCAAAGTCTAAGGCTTTAAGTCAAAGTTTGATCAAAGGTTGAAAATTTCTATGAAGAACAGTGAAATTGATCAAAATTACAGTTTGAATGAAATTTGTGAAAAATAAGACAAGTGTTAGACGTATGGATGTCTCATGAGCCTAAACAGTGACCATAACTCTAAGTTTAGAAGCATGATGAAATTTCAGTTTTATGATAAGTGTTAGACGTTTTGGGTTATTCTCATGCGCCTAAATAGTGGTTATAAGTCTGAAATTCTTGGTTAAGTGTTGGGTGTTTTGTACAAGCTCATACGCCTAAACAGTACCAGACATCTCATATTAAAAATAAAACAAGTGTTAGGCGTTTCATTCTAGGTCATGCGCCTGAACAGTGCTCATGCGCCTAGATTCAAAATCAAAATTTGACCAAGTAAAACTCATGCGTCTAAGGTTTACCTGGACCTCATGCGTCTCAACAGTGGTCATGCGCCTAAACAGTTTTAATGCGTCCAATGATTTTTACACTTATATAAATACAACACTTGCACAGATTTCATTTCATTATAACATTTCACACTCATTCACTCTGTTCATACTCTCAGTTCCGACTCACTCAAATACTCACTGATTACTTGTTGTTTCTAAGATTGATTGATTCTTTAAGGTAATATCAGTGAATGCGATCAACTCTGTGAGATTATATCATCAAATCAGTGTGTATTATCATCAAAATCAATAAGACGTTTGAACCCTATTTAGGCGTTCGAACGCTAAAACCATGAGTAAATATGAAATTAGTGATTCCTTGTGATTGATTGTTAAAAATGAAACATGATATTGTTAATAACAATGGATTGCGAACAGATTGACATCATCAAAACAAAATTTCATCTCAAAACTCTTTTTGATTCAATGATTATCAGAGTATAATAATAATAAAATAATATTTTTTGAAATGAATCAACACTTGTAATTTTCAATCAAAATTTATCTGTTTTTTCATTAAAACTCAACTTGTATGCTCAAATAATCTAGAAACAGATAATTAATTGATTTTATATCTTAAAATTTGATTAAATCATAAAAAAGTAAGTTCATATTTTTGAACTTTTTAAATGATCAAATTTTAAAATATAAAATTATTAAGTAAATATAAATCAATTGAAGGAATTATACATGTTTCGTGGTTGATAAAAACTTAATTGAGTATAATCTTTCAAACTAATTCATGTTTCTTTTTCATTGACAGATGAATCCTTTAAAGTTTGAGCCTAAGCATAATGTTGCTGCTTTTCTAAATGAAGAAGTTAGAGAATCTGCTGGTTATGAAGAGATGATCAGATTCTTCTAAGAACAAAGTTTGTGTATGCTATGTGTGCAAGACCAGCAATATATGCAAGATTGATCAAGAAGTTCTGGAGAACAGCAGAGATTGAGCTTGATGATAATAGAAGGAAAGTTTTGAGAGGATTCATTTCAAATGATAGAATGATTGAAGTCTTTGAAGAATCTATAAGGAGTGCTTTAAGACTGGGTGAAAATGATGATCCAAATTTATCTGAATTCACTTTTAATGAATGTAGAGAGACATTCATGCAGATGGGTCACCCAGATAACTTTCCAAAGAAGCAATTCTTTAGGGCAAGAGTTTACAATCACTGGAAGTTGCTCTGCTTTATTTTTCAGCATTGTATGTCAAAGAGAAGTGTGTTGATACATATGTACCTAGTTTAGGAGCTTAATGCAAAATGTCTTTCATGTCTTACATATATGTAATGAATGAGTTGAATGAAATGAAATATGTGATTGATGCTTATATTGTTTAATGTTTCATTGTTTATTGTGTCATAAGGCATATTGAACTAACTATATAGGTTTATGGTTGGTTACATAGTTCTTAGTCAAGAATGGTTGAGAAATGTGTTTAAACTTAATCATATGAAGTATTCATGTGAATGGACCATGATAATGGACCATACGCATGAACACTTCATGCTAATGGACCAGTCATACGACTGAACCAGGAGACTGGATCAGTCGCACGATTGAGACATAAGATTGGCTCAGTCGCACGACTAAACCTTCAGTCGTGCGTATGGACCAATCGTATGATTCAGTTGCACGACTGAACCATACTAATGGTTCCGTCGCACGATTGACAAACTCTAACCTATAAATACCACTTAATTCGTGGAAAAACAGAACACTTGAAGAATTTCAACTCACATACGTACCCTAGCCGTCCAGAGACCCTAGAGAACCTGTTCCAACTTCATAGATCGCAGTTGATCGTGTTCTAATCGTTCATAACGTTTCTTTAATCTCTAGATTGATCGAAACTGCTTTCTCACTGATTGGATCGCCAATCAAATAGAATTCCGCACTATTTGATTAGGTATACATGCATTATCAGTTAGTACTCCGTCCGTACACGGTCCTAACAAGTGGTATCAGAGCTTTGGCTCTTGATTTTGCGTGTTGATTTGATTAGTTTTGATGCAAAAATCACGTTTTTCTTTCAAAAGAGTCACTTTTTTGAGTAAAACAGTGTTTTCAGTGTCTCCAGATCTAAAGTTCACGTTTTTCGGCTTACGGCAGATTAGGGTTCGTGAAAAATCGTATTTTTGTGTCAAAGTACCAAAAACCTTTGAATTTTCAAATCCAGCTGCCTCAGTCGCACGATTGGCTCAATTGCACGACTGAACTCAATCGCACCTCCCATACGCACGATTGAACTCAGTCGCCCATCCATTCTTACGACTAAATAGCTCATTCGCATTGTCCATCCGCACTTGTTCAATCGCACGATTGACTCATCCGTATTGGTTCAATCACATGATTGATTCATCCGCATTAGTACATCCGCACGATTGTCCCAATCGCATCTCTCCATTCGCACCAGTGAAACAGTTTTGTTCTAACTCTCAAAGTTTAAAGAAATGGAAGATCAGTACTCTGTGTTTACTGCCGGTAGAGGCTCTCGAATCCAGAACCTTCTGCTTCTGGAGAATGAGGTTGGAAATCACAATAAGCCACCTAAACTTATAACGTTAGATGAGTACCCACAATGGAAGCAAAGGTTTGAGATTTATCTAAATGGAGTTGATCCTAATCTCTGGGAAGCAATCGAGATAGGTTATAGCATGCCGGTTGGTGCTGATGGTGTTAAACTTACCTTGGGAGGCATGACTGATAGCCAGAAGGTGAAGTACAATGCTGAGAAGAAAGTGTATGCTCTGTTGACTCAGTCGATACCTAAGGATATATTCCACCAGTTTTTTGAGAACAAACAGGCAAAAAAGCTATGGGAAGCCTTGGAGAAACAATACGACGGGAATGCATCATTGAAAGCTCTAAAGGCAAAGGCTTTGAAAAAGGAGTTTGATAACTTCTCTTCAATGGGTAAAGAGAGCTAGGATGATGTCATAGACAGATTCTACCATTTAATGAGTGAGCTGCACACTCATGGAGTCACAACGTCAATGGAAGATAAGGTCTCAAGCTTTGCCGATGGTCTGCCAGAGAAGTGGGACTCGTTTGTGTCAAATTTGAGACAGAACAAGTTACTGGAAAAATTAGACATAAACGACTTCATCCTGAAATTGAGAGAGGAGGAACTGAGGATGAAATGCAGGTCACAGAAAGGATCCTATGACCAGAATCCTTCACTTTATAGATCCTCTTCCACTTCAACAAGTTCAGGAGCACCGCTTCAAACAGCATTTGTGTCTAGTTCAACAGCTCCTTCCCAATCCATTGCTTCGGGATCTGAAACGTCAGGGTCGTCTTGCACCTAATATATAGTGCCTGAAGCAAATGATACTAAGTTGAAGACCGAGAATCTCGGGAATATCACTATGAAGGTTGCAAAGGAGCATATGGACCTTTTAGCTGCGGTCGTTCATTTTTATGATGGTCTAGTTGCAGGAAAGATCGGGAATTGCCATCTGGCTAATGAGGATTACGAGCAGGTGGACGAGAATGAATTAGAAAGAATGGACATTATGTGGGCTCTTGCAAGTGCTGTTCGAAGGGCTAAGAAGTTTGTGAAGAAGACATGACAGAACTTGATAGCCATAAAGGATACAACCTTTGGTTTTGACAAAACCAAAGTTACCTGTTTTAACTGTAGAGAAAAGGGGCATTTCAAACGTGAATGTGTAAAGCCCAAGAAGACAGGTAATGGGAATCCATTCTTGTCTTTCAACCGTCAAGACAAACCTACGAGTGGAGGTGCACCGTCAAGCAAAGATACAAAGGCCTTGACTGCTCAAGATGATGAAGGACAAGATTGGACCTTCAAGTTTGTGTCTCCGGGCGAATCGAACATTGCTAATGTTGAGGGTCTGGATGATGACACTGCAAGTGAAGGTGAAATAGTAGTTGAACTAGTGATGTCAGATCATGAAGATACTGCCAATGTGGTCAATCACCTGATTGATGAAGATCTTAGAACGACAAGTTCAGAATCTCCAGCATCCGAGGAATCAAACTCTGCACTGATGGCTGATTCAACCGAATCTTCACAGGTAAGTAACAAAGACCAACCTTTTGAAAGTCATGCTTGTAATGAATGTAATAAGTTTAGAGAAAGAATTGATCTTAAATTTGCTAGGTTATTAGATCACAATGATAGCCTAGTAAATGACTTACAACAGTGCACAGAAGCTAATCGGATTTTAAAACAAATTGAGTGCAGTTATAAAGAGAAAATAGAACTTTTAAATAAACAACTAAGTGAAACTGAGGTTGTTGCTTTTAATCAAGCAAATGATATAAAGTTTTATTTGAACTCCTTAGAAGAAACTAGGAAAGTAAAATTAAAACAAAAACTGCACAGTTGGACCAATTCTTCTCACATCGTTCAAAACTTAGTGAAAGAAAGGAACAATGGGGAAGGGTTGGGTTACAAACTGGTTCCACCACCACATGAGATATTGTTAAATGCTAAATGTAGACCTGTAAATAACAATCCAATTAAGGATCATGTGGTGTCCACTCCTCTAGTTAGTGATCCAGATTCCACATGTAAACCGATGGAATCTGTACATAAGGAGGCTACTTTGAAGTCTAAAGGTAAGATGCCTATTGTGAATTTGGAAGAACAATTTGAAAAGGTTACTATAAAGTCAGGTTCATACCAAACCAGTTAACCAAACACGTGCTTCACGTCAAAGTCCAAATAAACAAAAGGATTCAATGTTCAACAACTACAAAATAACTTGCTTTCTATATCCCAGATCTATGACAAAGGATTCAAGGTAGTCTTTGACAACAAGAAGTGCTATGTGTTGAAGAAGGAGTATATCATCCCGGAGGACCAAGTCTTAATGTTAGCTTCAAGATATAATGATTTATATGTCTTGGAATATCAAAGGCCTCCACAACCAATCATCAAGTTCAATGCTTCTTGTCAAAGGCAACAGAGAAAGAGTCCATTTCCTGGCATAGGAGAATGGGACACATTAATCCACGGAAGATGAATCACTTGATCCAGAATGATCTAGTGCGTGGAGTAAATGTCAAGAACTTCCAATTACCGGATTTTTGTGTCGCGTGTAAGAAAGGGAAACAGACAAAGAAGTCTCATAAGGAAAAGAAAGTTCACTCAATTGACCTACCTCTTGAGCTTCTTCACATGGATCTGTTTGGACCAGTTAGTACAAAGAGCATTGCCGGTGATTTGTACTGCTATGTAGTTACGGATGATTACTCAAGATTTTCTTGGGTGATGTTTTTGAAATCCAAATCAGAGACATTTGAATCATTCAAGGAGCTGGTAACTACATTGGAGTCACTCTACAAGCTGAAGGTAAGGCAAGTTCTCTCAGACAACGGCACCGAGTTCAAGAACCAATTGATGGAGGCATTCTGCAAAGAAAAAGGAATTGTTCACCAGTTCACACCTGCCTACACTCCTCAAATGAACAAAGTTGCTGAGAGAAATAATCGAAGCTTGATAGAGACAGCCCGGACAATGCTAGCAGACTCGAAACTTCCTATCCAATTTTGGAATGAGGCAGTAGCTAACGCATGTTACACCCTAAATCGAGTCCTGGTGGTCAAACGTCATGGTAAGACGTGTTACGAGTTGCTCCAAGGACCCGCATTCTTCTTCGATTATGATGGATTCTTTAAGTCCTTCAACATTCTTATCTCCCCGTCCGATGATGAGTTAGCTACCAGAATGATGTATGAGGTGTTAAATAGACCTTCGCTAGACCCGACAACCTTCGCTTCACAAGGTGAGTCTTCTAGTTCTTCAGGGGGAGCACTTGATGTAAGCGACTCCTCCTCTGACGATGAAGAAGTGGAGATTGAACAGGTGAACCAGGAGGAACAGGTTCCTGCTACATTAAGTACACAAGCATCAAACCTTGATGCCTCTGACACTTCGAAACCTCATACCCCAACAGCTTCAGATACTAAAACTGTGGTTCACAATCTGGATAATGAGGTAGCTGTTCCCACCACTCATGGATCACGACTAAATGTTTATCATCCTTTGGACAATGTCATTGGAGATGTTCGATCAGGAGTACAGACCAGAAATCAGCTGTACTCCGCTGATTATGCCTCAGTCATGGAAAAGGGATATCTTCACGACGGTGCTTATCGATGTTTTGTGTCTGAATTTGAGCCAAAATATGTTAGTGAAGCATTAAACGATGAGGCATGGGTAAGTGCAATGCAAGAAGAAATCCTACAGTTCAAGAAGCTAGGAGTATGGACCCTTATGGACAGACCAAAAGGTGCTAAAGTCATTGGAACTAAATGGGTCTTTAAATGCAAGAAAGACGATCAAGGGGTCATAATTTGCAACAAGGCTCTACTTGTCGTTCAAGGTTATAGACAAGTTGAAGAAATTGATTATAATGAAGCGTTTGCACCTGTGGCAAGGATGGAAGCAATCCGTATCTTCCTAGCCTATGCCTCTTACATGAAGATCAAAGTTTTATCAATTAGATGTAAAGAGTGCATTCCTTCATGGTGAAATCCGGGAGATAGTGTACGTCAGTGAACCCGAAGCATTTGAGGATCCGTATCATCAGGAAAGAGTTTACAAACTAGATAAGGCTCTCTACGGGCTCCATCAAGCCCCAAGAGCATGGTATGAGAAGCTTTCGACTCATCTTGTGAAACACGGCTTTCGTAGAGGAGTGATTGATTGTACACTGTTCATCAAAGAAAAGGATGGTGACTTACTGCTCGTACAGATTTATGTTGATGACATAATCTTCGGTTCCAAAAACAAAGATCTATGTAAAGAATTTGAAGCAGTAATGAAAGCTGAATTTAAGATGAGTGCCATGGGAGAAATGAAGTTCTTTCTTGGGTTACAGGTGATCAGACACCAAAGGGAATATATCTACATCAGACCAAGTATGTAGGTGATATCCTAAGTCGGTTCGATACGGAGAATGCTTCGCCAGCTGGGACTCCACTAGCTACAAAGCACGACGTGGCACCCGACGAAAATGGTGATCTGGTGGATGCCACCATGTACCGAGGAATGATCGGATCCCTCATGTACCTCACTGCCTCACGACCTGATATTATGTACGCGACGTGTCTCTGGTCCAGATATCAGGCGAAACCGAAAGTCAACCATCTCATAAGAGTCAAAAGGATATTTCACTATCTGAAAGGTACTCCAACACTTGGGTTGTGGTATCCTCATGACAATTACTTTGAGCTTATAGCGTATAGCGATTCGGATTATGGTGACTGCAAAATGAACTACAAGTCAACTTCAGCAGGATGTCAATTCTTTGGGAGAAGATTAGTCACGTGGCAGTGTAAGAAGCAGACATCGGTTGCTCTGTCAACTTGTGAAGCAGAATATGTTGTTGCTGCAAGCTGCTGTTCATAAATCATCTAGATTCAACAGCAAATGCGGGACTATGGTTTGAAATTCTCTAACACTCCTATATTTGTTGATAATTCTACTGCTATAGCCGTAACTGAAAATCCTATCCAATATCCTAAAACCAAACACATCGAAATTAAATATCATTTTATACGTGATTGTTTTGAAAAGAATTTAATCGATGTTGTTAAAATTAATACGGACTTTCAACGCGCTCACCTCTACACAAAAGCGTTTGATAAACCAAGATTTTTATATCTGTTAGAGGTCAACGGCGTGAAAAAGAAATGTGAAGTGATTCCAGAAGATGATAGTACTTAGTCCGACGAGAAGAGTTATTTTTTATTTTTTACTTTTTATTTTCTTTTATTTTTCGTATTTTAATTTCCTATTTCTATAAAATCCAAAAACTCAAAAAATATTTTCGGTTTTAGAATTTTAGGGGGAGAATAGGTTAGAGTAGTATTAAATTAGGTGTTTTAATTTCAGTACTTAAAAAAATAAAAAAATAATAAAAAAAACAAAAAAAAAACGAGGGAGAAGGACAGCGTAGCTAAAAGGATAGAAATTAAATCTGTGATACTGATTCAACGTATTTGGAAAATGATAGTACACGGGGAATAGATTATTTGGGACTTCAAAAATTTAAATGGTTAAGATGCAAAATTCAAAGTATAAATTTGAGAAGTCTAAGCAAAATAAAAGGAAAAATAATAGTAAAACTAGTATGCTACTAAGTAACATAGAGAAAGTAGACCTAGAGGTTGCAAGTTCATTATATGATATGTCGGTAGATTCAACACAATAGATGAGTAGACCTTATTGGTGACTTAAACTCAAACTAAATTGTTCTACTTGCTGTGGGTTCCCATCTTATCACTGGTTAACACAATCAACGTAGTTCCAATAAGGGGTGACGAGCAAATAAACGCCACAAATGTGTGAGGATGACCATAAAAAGAGCAAAGCACGAAGATAGGTTGTGTGCCTCTCTGCTGTGCGATGGCGCTGACCTGAGGATAAGCATAACCTAAATATTCTAGAATTCATTGTTGTTTGCGCCTCTCTGCTGTGCGATGGCACTGACCTGAGGCTTGGCATCTCTTTGAAAGCTCTTAGAATAGTTTCTTCTTGTCAAAATACCCGTAGACCGCTCAAAAATCTCCTGAGGAATATTGATTACCATATAAGCGTGGGATCCACAAATGCTTTTGAAATAATTAAACCTTAATTCATCACCAATGTGTGTCAAAAATCAGTGTATGGATTTAAGAGGACAAGTATACTGACAATCATCGTGGCTGCAATTCTTGAAAGTCCAAATCAGCGTGTGCATCTTATAGCTCTAGTATGATTTCCTAAACTTGCTAATGACTCTCGATAAAACCAAGAATCTAGCATCAAAAGGTTTTGGTAACATGTCCCAAATGATTCTGGAATACCTGTATGATTCCAAAATAAATTGTACCAGAAATGATTAACTGGAATTGAAGCTGCGATGTCCATGAAGTAAAATCAATTAGAATTATTCTAATAGGTCGTATTTCATCTCTAATCAAAAATACAAAAATATGTCTTGCTATTGTTCTTAATATCAAAGTTGTTCTGTTTAGTTTTAGTAAATGGTAATGTAAGAGTCGGATTCAACAACTCGTCTTAATCTGGGATTCACTCACTAAAAGGGTCACGTCTGAGGTGACGAATGGGGTTTTCAAATGTAAAATTGATCAGAAAAAGAACCAGCTGATGCAACCAATGTTGGTTGCATTGGTTCAGGGGGAGTTTGTTGGACCAAAAGAACCAATGAGCCTGATCAGAAAAACCTCCAAGTCCCACAGACATTACAACTGCTGAAGAAGATCACAACAGCTGAAGACATCAGCTGATTACAAAGGTCTGAAGACAAAGTCTGAAAGTAAAGAACTGAAGACAAAGTCTGAAGGTGAAGTACTGAAGACAAAGACTGAAGACCAGAGTGATCAGCAGTTGTCACAACAGCTGAAGTTGTTAACTTCAGTAGTTGTGATGGTTTTACTTTTCAGTACTTGTAATTTTACCTTTCAGTAGTTTATTGTTTCAGTAGTTTTAAGTCAGTAGTTTTATGTATTTGTACTTAGCATTCTCTGAGATGTGATCAGTTGTTGAGAACATTTCAGTAGTTTGCTTATTTCAGTTGTTTTGTAAATTCTGTTAGATGTCACTATCAAGTGACATCAGCAGACGTCACATTCCTCTATATAAGGGATGTTGACCTAGCTGTATTCTAACCGAAGCATTACGCGTGAATGAAAACATTCCTTTAACAGAAATATTCTCTCTATAATTGTGATTGAGTGTTTGCATATTCATTACTTTCTTGCTTGAATTCGATCTTATTGTGTATATTCCGCTGCAAAATTCAAATCTAATTGATCCGATCCTATCAAATGGTATCAGAGCTGGTTAATCATTGATCGATCTAACAATTGATCATTGAAACTGCTCTTTTGATAGCGAAGGTTGATCGAATTAGCATTTTTGCAAGAATTGATTATAGAGATTGATTTTCTGTTGCTTCCGGTTAATTAATTGAGATTCTAATTGTGTTTTCAAATTGTGTTGTTGAGTTTTCAAACTAGACCGATTTTAATCTCATTGAATTCGATTGAATTAGTGAAAATGACTACTTCAATGAATGATCCTCACAATACTGGCTCCTCAACTAAGCCTCCAATGCTTGTTAGGAGTGAGTATAACATATGGCAACGCCGAATGCTCCATCACCTGTCTGTTAACAGTTCAGGTTGTTGGAAGTCTGTGGTTCATGGACCATACAAGCCTATGGTGAGTAATCCTGAAACCAATGAGATGGTTCCTAAAAAGAAGGAACAATATTCTGATGAGGATTTAAAACTGTTTGAGATTGATGCTAAAGCCCATGGAATTCTGGCCATGGCACTGCCTAATGAAATCTATTCTGGGCTCATGCATCATGAAACTGCTTATGATCTCTGGGTTGCTCTGAAGGAACAATTTGGAGGAACTGATGAGGTCTTAGCAAACAACAGAGAAATCCTTGCCCAGCAATATGAGACATTCTCTCATAGGAAGGGTGAGACATTGACTCAACAGTTTGAGCGGTTTTCATGTTTGATCTCTGAGCTTAAAATGGTTCAACATGAATACACAAACAGCCAGATGAATAACAGATTCCTCAGATCCCTGCCTGAGAGATGGGACACTTACACCATTGTCCTACGCTCTAGTGCAAATCTGGATACTCTATCTCTCACCCAACTTCATGGGAAACTCTTAACATTTGAGAGAGAGATAGAACAGAAAAGGAAACTATCTTCATCTGGAAAGCTCACTGATGACTTTGTACCAGGTAACACTGCTCTGGTTGGTCATGAGTCTGAATATGCTTCATCTGAAAGTTCATATGATGAGCATATTGATTTCTCTTCAAACAGTGGAAATCATGCTTTTGTTGGAGTTGAGGGAAACTCAGGTTTTAATGTTGATAATTTGTGTTTTATGATGGATGATTTGAAAGGAATTGCTGATGATGATCTGGAAGAGATGGATATTCTGAGCCAAATGGCATTGATTAATATCAGATCTCAAAAGTTTTATAAAAGAACAGGTAGAAAATTCCCTGGTCTCTCTGGCAAAACCAAGGTTGGTTTTGACAAGAGTAAGTTGAGATGTCACAAGTGCCATAGACTTGGACATTTTGCTAGAGAGTGTAGATCATCTGGATCTAACTCATCTGCACCCTTTGTGACTTTTCCAAGCAATAGCTCACAATCCAAAGGGCAACATTCTACCAGTTCTGATCATCATTCACAACATCAATCATCTCCTGCATACTTTGTCCCTCAAAGCCCAATGCCATATCCTTATCCATGTTTTTACATGCCTCAGTCTGGTCAAGTTTCTGTACCCATGGCTCAACAACCACATGCTCTACCTGATCCTCAGCCATCTCAAACAAATCAGCAATCTCAATCTCAATCTCATCAGAGCTTTTTCACCCCTGAGGTTGTTGACTGGAGCAGCCTACCAGATGATGTCTCTGGTTATTCTGAACAATTTGCTGGTGCTGGTCAACATGGTGGTGAAAACCCTTTTGGAAATCTTGCTTTAATGGCCCTGGAATCTACTGATGAAAATCCTTCATCATCACAGGTACCACAGGTATCTTCTGAGGCTAAGGCCAAGTTATGTTCTGAATCATGCATAGCTGCTTTTGTTTCTATTAGGGAAGCAAATGTAGCTTTAATTAATCAAAACCTTGACCTAGAAAAAGCAATTTCCAAAAGAAAAGCTGAGTTTGAGTCTGTTTTAAAAGAGAAGGATGAGGAGATTTATAAACTTAAGTGTCAAATTACTGATGAAAAAGCAAAGGTAGAGGTCATTCTAGAAAATCACAAGAATCTCAAAGAAACACTTGCAGCTACCCAAGTTGATTGTGAACGCTGGGTAACATCATGCAAGGGATTTGAAATGCTTCTCAGTAAGCAAACTGCTTCCAATGTGAAGTTTGGGATTGGGTATAATCATACCATACCTCCCACAGATTTTACTCCCAAGTTAGAAGTACAATCTGAGGTTGAGTGTCATTCCCAAACCACATCATCAGGTGTTTCATCCTCAAATGATAATTCAGAATCTAAGGATGAAGATAGTGTGAGTACCTCAGTTAATCAAATTACTCATGGTCCCACTGCTTCGAAACACTTGATCAAGAAGAGGCTGAGAAATTCAGGTGTTGTTCCACAAGGTACTCAAAGTACTGAAGGGTAAAACACAACACCTGAAGAGCATTTCAAATCAGAGGAAAACAAGCATTCCTTGACAACTACTGAAGAATCTATCAGGATTCTAAAAAGTACTGATAGAAAACCACTGAAGAAATCTTCAGTTCTTGAAAATCCTTCAGTACTTCCCAAAAGTACTGAAAGGAAGAAAGTACTGAAGAACAAAGCTTCAGTAGTTTCATCAACTTCAGCAGTTGATCAAGAAAAGATGAAAAGAAAGCCATGTGAAATATGTGGTTTGTTCAATCATCTGACTGATGAATGCTGGTATAACAAGGGTTTAAAATTCAATAAAGAGAAAATCATTAAGAAGGAAATGCATAAAATAAAAAATGAATTTCAAACCAAGTTTGTACCACAATCATCTCATTCTGATAAACCTAAGCTTTCTCAAAAAGTCACAAAGAAGGAAGGGGTTTGTCAAACAACAGCTGAAATATTCCTCAGGGAATATTAAAAACTCAGACTAAGTCTGTGTCTTTTCAAAAGAAGGATGTAGTGAATCACAAGAACAAATCATCTACAAGTACTGATGTGTCAACTGAGTTGAAAACTCTGTCAACCAATCAGACACAACTTGTGATGATGGTTCAACATCTATTGGGGAGAGTTAACCAATTAGATGTTTCTGTGATTAAACCACTGAAAAGGACACCTAAGCCAAAATCCAAGGAATCCTTTTCAGCACCATCTACATCTTCAAAAGCTGTTAATCATGCACAACCTGTTAGTTTAACATCTGTTGATGAAAACAGACCCAAAACCAAAAAGGTTTGGGTCTCAAAGGCTAACTAATGTTTGTGATAAATGCAGGGTTCTTCAACATGCCAAAGAAGCATCTGGTATGTGGACAGTGGAGGATCCATGCATATGACAGGGAGCAGCTCTCTTCTTCATGACTATTCCCAAAGGAAGAAGGGATTTGTTTCTTTTGGAAATGATGCCAAGGGTTACATCATTGGGAAGGGTTTTGTCTCAAATGGGGAGATAAGATTTGATGATGTTAACCATGTGGAGAACCTCAAATACAATCTTTTGAGTGTCAGTCAAATGTGTGATAAAGGGCATGTTGCACTTTTCACAAGTCAAAACTGTAGGATTCTGTCTTCCAAAGTTTTGCACAAAATTGACAAGATATTGGATGAGTATACTCTCCTGAAGGCCAACAGGATTGGAAGAGTATATGCTTTAGATCTATCAAAGAAAATTGATCTAAAAGGCCATCCATGTCTGTTCTCCAAAGCCTCTCCTCAAGAATCTGAACTATGGCATAGAAGGCTTGGTCATGTGAATCTCAAGAACATGAATCAGCTCATTCATCATGGTTTAGTGAGAGGTTTGCCATTGAAGGAGTTCAAGTGTGATGATAACTGTCCAGCTTGCTTAAAAGGAAAGCAACACAAAGCTTCATTCCCTCCTATAGAAGAACCTAAGTCCACTGCCTGCTTGCAATTACTGCATATGGATCTCTTTGGTCCTGTGAGAGTAATGAGCATGGCAAAGAAAAAGTACTGTCTGGTAATTGTGGATGATTATTCCAGATATGTATGGACTTTCTTCTTGCATTCCAAGGATGAGGCTGCTCAAAGTATCATCTATTTTGTGTTACATGTGGAAAAGCAACATTCACTTCCAGTCAAATGTGTGAGAAGTGATAATGGGACAGAGTTTAGGAATCACACTCTTGATGAATTCTATTTGTCTAAGGGAATCAAAAGACAATATAGTATTCAAAGAACTCCAGAGCAAAATGGAGTGGTGGAGAGAAAGAACAGGACCCTTATTGAAGCCGCAAGGACAATGTTGGCTGACTCTGGTTTGCCACTAACCTTTTGGGCTGAAGCTGTCAACACAGCTTGCTATGTTCAGAATAGAGTATTAGTGAATCAGAGGTTGATGAAGACTCCTTATGAGCTCTTACATCATTTGGCTCCTTTGATTTCATTCTTTAGAGCATTTGGGTGTCCATGTTATATTCTTAACACAAAGAATATACTTCAGAAGTTTGAATCCAAGGTGGATGCAGGGTATTTTGTTGGGTATTCATCTACTTGCAAGGCATACAGAGTTTTCAATTGCAGAACAAAGATTGTTGAAGAAACTTTGCATGTCAAGTTTAATGAATCTCCAAAAGACAAGATTCCTCAAAACCCTGTTGAGATGTTTGACTTGGACATACTGCAATATGTTCCATATCAGCCTCCACCTGTTGTTGTTTCTGAAGTTCCATCCTCTCCATCTGATGATACAAATGCAAGTTGTAGTGATCATCTGCCTGTTTCTACTACACTTGATGTTCCTGTAGCCTCAGCAGCTCCATCCACAACAAATGCTGATGAAATCTCTGAATCCTCTACTTCATTTGAACTGCCATCTCAGTCTAGGTTTCAAGAGTCTGAATCAACATCTGTTGCTGCTGAATCTCCTACAAACACTTGCACAGATATTATTGCATATCAAGAATTGAAGAATCATCCCATGTCCCAGATCATTGGTGACATTAATGCTGGTGTTTCAACAAGAAGTCAATTGTCCAATTTCTGTCTCTATGCTCTCTTCATCAGTCAGCAAGAGCCAAAGAATTATCATGTGGCCTTAAGGGACAATGGATGGGTTGAAGCCATGCAGCTTGAGCTTCTTCAATTTCAAAAACAGCAAGTGTGGGAACTGGTTCCTCTACCCCAAGGTAAGTGTGCAATAGGCACTAAATGGGTGTTTAGGAATAAAACTGATGAAAAAGGCCAAATTGTCAAGAACAAGGCCAGACTGGTTGTACAGGGGTTTTCACAAGAAGAAGGTATTGATTATGATGAAACCTTTGCCCCTGTAGCCAGACTGGAGGCAATTAGATTGTTTTTAGCTTATGCTGCTTTTCATAACCTTAAAGTTTTTCAAATGGATGTCAAAAGTGCATTTTTATATGGTAAAATAAAAGAAGAAGTTTATGTGTGTCAACCACCAGGTTTTGAAGATCATAAACACCCTGATTGGGTGTATAAGCTTGATAAGGCTCTTTATGGGTTGAAACAAGCACCCAGAGCCTGGTATGAAACATTATCTAACTTTCTTCTTCAAAATAATTTCACTAGAGGCTCCATAGATAAAACTTTGTTCATAAAGAAAGCAGGCATGCATAAGCTCCTTGTTCAAATTTATGTTGATGATATTATTTTTGCATCATCTGATCCACAGTTGTGTGATGCATTTACAAAATTGATGCAACAAAAGTTTGAAATGAGTGCAATGGGAGAATTACAGTTCTTTCTGGGTTTGCAAATCAAACAACTGACTGATGGAACTTTCATTCATCAGTCAAAATACACAAAAGATTTGTTAACCAAGTTTGATTTACAAAACTGTAAACCCTGTTCTACTCCCATGTGCAGCACACACAACTGGATGCTGATCAAAAAGGTAAAGCAGTTGATGAAACTCTTTACAGATGTATGATTGGTTCCTTGATGTACCTAACAGCTTCTAGACCAGATATTATGTTTGCAACTTGTGTCTGTGCTAGATTTCAGGCTGCTCCTAAGGATTCCCATATGATTGCAGTCAAGAGGATCTTTAGATATTTGCAAGGAACTAAATCTCTAGGACTATGGTATTCCACTGGGCACTCTTGTAAATTGGTTGCTTTCTCTGATAGTGACTATGCAGGGTGTAAGTTAACCAGAAAATCAACTTCTGGTGGATGCCAATTTCTAGGCAACTGTTTGGTTTCTTGGCAGAGTAAGAAACAAACTTCAGTTGCTACATCCACAGCTGAAGCAGAGTATATTGCAGCTGCAAGCTGTACATCTCAGGTACTCTGGCTTCAAAATCAGTTATTGGATTATGACATTACAGAGACTAAGACTCCATTATTAATGGATAGTGCTTCAGCTCTTTGTATTGTTAAGAATCCTGTCCAGCATTCTAGGACCAAACATATTGAGATCAGACATCATTTCATCAGGGATTGCTATGAAAAAGGTCTGATTGATCCAAAGTTTGTGCCTAGTGCTGATGAGCTTGCAGATATATTTACTAAGCCTTTGGATAGTGCAACTTTTCATAATCTTGTACTCAGGCTTGGTATGCTGCAACTAGAATAATTTGACAACTACTGATGCTCTTAGTCAATAAATACTGATGAGCATTAGTATACTTTTGTCAAAAATAAGTGCTGATAAGTCATTTTATCTTCAGTAGTTTTCTAACTACTGAAGACTAAATTACTTAAAAGTACTGAAGTACTTCATTTGTTAGAAAGTACTGATGTAGTTCAAACTACTGATGTCTTTTATAATAAATAAGTACTGATGACCAATGAAACATCTGAAAATCAGATGATCTGATGAGTAAGTGTTAAGGTCATTGAAACAGCTGAACTTTGTGAATTGACGACAACTACTGTTTCATTTCCAAACAACTGAAGCCAAAACCAAGTCTTCAGTAGTTTTACAACTACTGATGACCAACACCAAGTCTTCAGTTGTTTACAACATCTGAAAGTTAAAACCATGTCTTCAGTTGTTTTCTAACACCTGATGACTAACACCAACACTTTCAGTTGTTTTCTCTCAGCCGTTTCATAACCTATATATACCTAACCCTAACTTCAAACTTTTCATAACCCACTTTCCAAACGTTCATCTTCCATTAATGGCGACCATGCAAATCAAACCTCGACACAACTGTGTTGCTCACCTTACCAAATCACCCTTCTGGAACAAGTTTGATGCTGCTATTGACTTGATGGTTGATTCCCAATACCGCACAGCCTTTCTCTTAAATCCTACCATCTACCCCGATACCCTGTGCCAATTCTGGACAAACGTTACTGTTCATACTGCTGAGAATGATGACACCATCACTCTCCAGTCGTTTGTCAACCAGAAACGGGTGGTCATCACTCCTGAGATCATTCGTCAAACCCTAGACCTGAATGATGCCACCTATCCCACCAAATACCCCAAAGGCACCATTGATCTATCTTTTGCTAATCATGGTTATGAAGGTGACCTAAGTGCTACTACCATCCTGAAGAAGCACTTCCATGATGCCGAGCGACTCATATTTCACATGATCAATGTCTGTCTTGCTCCCAAAACATCCTCTTGGGATCAAATGTCCTCCAGATGGCAACAGGTATTATACTCTATCCTTGAACATCAAAATCTAAATTTTTCTGATATTATCTTTTTGGAATTGAAAGATTTGGCAATGAAACCTGTGGCAAATAGATGGATATTATATCCAAGGTTTCTTATGGCTATAATTTTAAATCAATTAAAATCTGATGGCCTTGTTGGCCTTGGAGTCCCTGCTCTGGTGGTTTTGCCAGAGGTATACTCCAGGCACAACTCAAACCCACAACTCAAAGAGGCTGCCAAACTGCTCAAACCCAAGCAGAGGGAACCCACAGCCTCCACCTCCAAATCTAAAGTCCCCTCCAAACCAAAACCAAAGAAAACCAAAAAGGCTACTCAGGGAGTTGAGTCCCCTGATGATGCCCCTGCAGCACAAACGCAGGATGAAACTACAAGCCTTAATCCCCTTGTAGTTTCAATGACTCCACCAGCTGAAACCGCTCAGGTATCCTCTCAACAGGATCCTGATGCAACCAACATTGGGGAAACCACATTACTGGAATCTATCTCACTTGAGAAGATTGCCATTGAAGAGCACCACTCTCCCCAGGTGCAAACCTTTTCACCTCCATCTCCCACTGATACCACCCCTACAAGCCCAACTGCAGTCATTGCACAAGTGCTGACTCAGCTACATTCCTCTACCCCTCCCCAGAAACCTGTTACCACTGGGAAAACCTCAACAGCTGAGGGAGAGGACCAAAATGTAGTTGACAACCCACAGCATAGGGATTCTAAAGTTCAGTCTCCTAGTGTAGATGTGGAGACTAGAACATCTGGTGAGGCTACCTCTTCCCCTGTTTCAACACATGAACAGGATGAAGCAGGTATCATCTCTAAGACCTCACCAGAGGCAACTGCCAATGAAGGACTTGCTCCTGAGGCAGGAAGTCCCCAGTTCCAAGACAAAGGGGCACATGTGATTACTGATTTACACTCAGCACATGTTCATCCTGATTCACTCAGGAGGTCAGCTGATTCAGCTTATACTGATGATGACCTGGGCTTTTTCTTTGAAGTCTTAGCCCAAAACACCATTCTTGAGACTGAGGTTTGTAGATTAAAAGAACTGCTTACCAACATGTCTCAGGAATCAAGTCCATCTGCCCCAATTAACCCACAGATGGCAGCTTCTGTTGAAGCTTTACCAAACACTGAGCCACTCAAATCAAACAAGCCACCAGCCTCTGTTTCAGGCACCATTTCTCAGGGAGAGAACCCCTCTGAGCAAATGGCTGCTGTTTTCAAATCTTCCTTACCTCTCATCACCCCCATCATCACATCTATTGTCCATCAAACCATTGATGAGAGGATCTCCTCAGATCTTAAATCCCTTGTGGCTGATGCTGTGTCAAAGCACCTTTCTGACATTCAAACCCCTGAACCCAATGCAACCAAAAAGGGGGAGTCTAAGTCAGTGAAAGATGATAAAAGGAAAAGAGTTGAAGAGGAAGAAGCTAAGGAGGAGAATAAAGGCAAAGAGATCATTACCTACAAAAGAAAGAAGAGTGTTGGTGAACAAACTGAGGATGAGAAGAGGTTGGATGAGATGATCAAAGAAGCTGATGAGCAACATAGCAGATCCATGGACAGGATCATTGATCAGCTCTTCAGGCAAGGATTTGATACTGCCAAACTTGATTCAGAGATCAGAAGACTTGAGATTCAGGAGATTGAGAATCGATGGGCAAGCTGCAATGAAGAAGAAAGGGAGAGATTAGAGGCTATGATCAGATTCCTATCCAAACACTTGGGAAGACCTATCATTGAGATCAAGTCATGGTCCAGAGATAGCATTTTGGAGATAACCACCAAAATATGCTCATCTGAAAGCTTCAACAAAGGCTTAATCATTGAAGCTCTGGATGAAGCTGGTGCTGGGAAGAGAACTGATATGGCCAAGTTATCCAAAGCCACCCTCACCAACAAAATGATAGAGCAGCCCTTAAAATCTCCTTTACCAAAACAACCTTCAAAGCCAACCTCACAACCAAAACAACCAATCTCAAAACCTTCAAAACAACCAACCTCTCAACCTCCAAAACAATCAACCTCACAACCCTCTAAACCAACCCTTTACCTAAGAAACCCATTCAAGATTCCACCAGTGATGCACCTAAAAGAAAAAGAAGGCTGCTGAGGATGGAAGAAGAAGAAGAAGAGGATGAAGAGGATAATCTGCCAATATCTGCTATTCTTGAAAGGAAGAAACTTAAGCCTAGGAGTCAATCACAAACAATAACTCCTGAAACTCAAAGGCAAATGGTTAAGGTCAAAATTGAAGAAGAAGAACAGCAGAAGCAGCATGATGAGCAATTTCTTAGAATGGTTGACAAGGACTTCCCTCAGTCCTCATCCATTCAAGCAATGAAGAAACAAGCTCAGAGGCTGTACACTCTTAGACATACCTTCCAACATCAAAAAGAAAGAGTGAGGATTTGGCCAGACCCCAGGGTAAGTTCCAGAATACACAAGAAAAACTTACCAAGTAGATATCATGGCCAAGTAAGAAAGACTTTGAATGCTGCAATTATGTTGGCCATGGTAGTCTCACCCTGGGAAATTATTGAAGAATTCAAGAGAGCTCACACCTCCAAATCAACCCCTATGTCTATTCTTGAGAACAAAATGATCAAGAAGGGGTTGTTGTACAAAAGACTTGAAGATCTTCAAAAGAGTGAACTCCAGTTGCTGCTTGAAGGCTCTCATCCAGATGAATTTGCATACAGAGAGATCACAACTGTTGAGTTGAAGAATGGGAAGACAATGAGGTATCTGTCTGAATACTATGGGCCTGAATTCTTCTTTGAGGGAGAAGCAGAAGAACTCACTAAGGAGGAACAAGTTGTTCTCCTTGAGGCCTATGCAAGGGAGTCTTACAGACTCATCAATGGGAAATAGGTTTCATGGTTGGGACAAGACTCTGTGTCCAGTTTCCCCAAGACAGAGTTCCCTTCCATACTTAGCCAATCAAAAGATTAGAAACCTTTTCCCGGCCTATGCTTATCTGTCTACCTCTGAAGCTGATCAAGAGAGTATTTCTGCCAAAGAATAAGTGGGATCATCAATAAAGTTAGAGGTTTTGGCTGCATTGGTTCAGGGGGAGTTTGTTGGACCAAAAGAACCAATGAGCCTGATCAGAAAAACCTCTAAGTCCCACAGACATTACAACTGCTGAAGAAGATCACAACAGCTGAAGACATCAGCTGATTACAAAGGTCTGAAGACAAAGTCTGAAAGTAAAGAACTGAAGACAAAGTCTGAAGGTGAAGTACTGAAGACAAAGACTGAAGACCAGAGTGATCAGCAGTTGTCACAACAGCTGAAGTTGTTAACTTCAGTAGTTGTGATGGTTTTACTTTTCAGTACTTGTAATTTTACCTTTCAGTAGTTTATCATTTCAGTAGTTTTAAGTCAGTAGTTTTATGTATTTGTACTTAGCATTCTCTGAGATGTGATCAGTTGTTGAGAACATTTCAGTAGTTTGCTTAGTTCAGTTGTTTTGTAAAATTCTGTTAGATGTCACTATCAAGTGACATCAGCAGACGTCACATTCCTCTATATAAGGGATGTTGACCTAGCTGTATTCTAACCGAAGCATTACGCGTGAATGAAAACATTCCTTTAACAGAAATATTCTCTCTCTATAATTGTGATTGAGTGTTTGCATATTCATTACTTTCTTGCTTGAATTCGATCTTATTGTGTCATATTCAGCTGCAAAATTCAAATCTAATTGATCCGATCCTATCAAAAATGATCACGTCTGAGGTGATCAATAGTTTTTTTAAGTTAAAATGGTCATGTCTGAGATGATCAATGGTCAAAATGTCTTATCAATAAGTAAAAGCGCTAAGTGTATGAATGGTCATAAGGTCAAACTCATAAGTATGAACCATTCGCACGACTGGACCATGAGTATGGACCAATCGTACGATTGGACAATACGTATGAGCCCAATTGCACGACTAAACCACATGTATGGACCAGACATGCGATTAGACCAGAAGCATGGGTCAATCCATACGATTGGATCATCAGAATGAACCAATCGCACGAATGGAGGTGACCGAATGAGTCAGTCGCACGACTGAAACCTAGTCGCACGACTAAAGGTGACCGACTCAGCCAGTCGCACGACTGAGCCTCAGTCGCACGAATCAACAGTGCGATTAGGTTCAGTTGCACGACTCAAGGAAACCCTAGTATAAATAAATCGGGAGTTGGTCGCAGTCATTCATCACCCCCAAATCGCCCCTAAATCGTACGACTGCAATACCAGTCTGCCCAAATTTCATTTCAGTGATTTAGCACCATATTTATGATTCGTACTGATTCCGCATCATTTCTACAGGTAATGCGGGACTAGAATTGATCAAAGTGCTCAGATTAATCAAGCCCTAAGTGTTAAAATCGATCCAAAACTAATACCGAGATATAACCACTAAATAAACCACTAATATGTACTTAAATGTCAAATTATTTAATACTAAGAGTTATGTTGATGAATTGCGAGTCGAATGACTAACCTGAATGTTTAACATCAAGTATTGATAAAAAATTGATAATATAGTACAAAACAGAGACATTATGCGATTGACACACTGATGAACTTCAATCGCATGATTGAATTGGGTGAATGACTCAATTGTACGAATGAACCATGCGCATGAACTTAGTTGCATGACTGATTCAACCGCATAGAACAACATACGACTCAGTTGATTCGCAGGTTCACTCGCACGACTAAACTCATTCGTACGACCGAGACTCAGTCGGATTGTCCATTCGCACGACAGAACAGAAGGATTCAAGTCCAATAAATTCAACTGTCATTCACTTACACACACTCTAACGTTTATCTATCTTGTGTTACAGCAGCATGGCGAGTCGGTGGACGATGAGCACTAAGCACAACATATGTGCTCATCTACACGCTACGTCCCGGAATGCATCTGAGTTCGCGGGCATTATTTCATTTCTATGGAGATCGAGGATTTTCCGAGCTATCTCCACGCCTTGCACACCATACAGGTCGATACAGCAGGCTTTCTGGGAAAGCGCTGTTGTAGATAGATCCTCAGAGCCTCACCGTATTCGGAGTTCCATCTTTGGCCAGGCCATTGACATCAGTGAGGAGGATCTAAGGACGGTCTTAGAGTTGGGAGCTGATGGCGATTACCCTACCAGACTGTATCCGTTGACTGTTCGAGGTTGCTTTCTTCGGGCTAAGTACTCGGGGGACATCAACGTAGGTGTGCTCAACAAGAGCAACCTGTGCCCCCATTTCAAGTACTTAGCCCATGTGCTGTTGAAGTGTATTGCCTCAAGGAAGGGAGGTTTTGATGAGCTTTCTGATCAGATCCAGAATGCCTATGTGGCTCTGGTTCTAAATCATCCTTTCAGCTTTTCGAGGATGATCTTCACCTACTTGGTGGAGAACATAGAGGCCAAAGGCAAGGAAGGCTTCTGCATGTACCCATGATTCTTAAAGATGATCATCGACCAGATGCTTCCTTCGCTGCCCAAGGAGAAAGAGGATGTTGTGGTGCTCGAGGTCATGGACGACACTACTCTTGGGAGGATGAAGGGTTTATCGGGGCAAGCAGGTGAAGCCCCCGGTAAGGAGGCTGTTTGGGCACTTGATCCAAGAAGACTACGTGGCGCAAGCGAAGAGGAAGTGGCGTCATAATGATAGTGACTCAGATTCTGAGCCGATTGTGCTCCTATCCGATGATTCTGATGATGATGACAGTGGTGATGGTGGAGATACTGGCCCCACCCAATCTAGGACCACTACCACAGATGTTATATCTCCATCATCCACCCACGGAGGAGCTGAGACGGCAGGATTCCATCAGAACTTTCGGCCTAATGATGAGGAGGAGTCCGATGAGGAACCTTTAGTTCGGATGGTGGGCAGCAAGGTAGTTGCCACCGAGCGAGGAATTAGGGCAGTAGGTGGACGCCAGGGTGAGTCTGGGGAGGCTGCTACTGATCCATCTTAAACCCCAAACCAACCCAGCTGCTAAGGGGGAGCATCCATTTCGAAGGGATCGAGGAAAAAGAGGATGGCTCAGCCGCACGAGATGAAGAGTAAGAGACGAAGATTCACTTTGATCACCACCACTACCACCACCACCACAGCTACCACCACCACTACCACACCCTCCACCACTACTACCACACCACCCACCATTACTACCACACATCCACCCTCCTCTACTACAGCCATACCTCCACCAGTTATACCTATACCACCACCCATCTTTACCATAGCTACCACCACTACCACCACCCATCGAGCCGGGACTTCATCACAGGTCCCACTGAGCTTTGGATCCTCTCTGCCCTCCGTTGGGTTAGAGGAGCAGCTGGCCAATCTAAACCGGATTGTGCTTAAGCTGCTTGCTACTGATGAGCAACGAGCTACATAGCTAAACCAGCTGATGGAGCTCAATGCTGCTCAGGCTCAGCAGATAGCAGCTCAGAGTCAGGAGATTGCTGAGCTTCGTGAGCTGCAGACTTCTTCAGTACAGAGAATAGATGATCTTGAGGCGAAGAACAAGAAGTTGATGCTACGACTCAAAGGCTCCTAAGATAAGCCCCTCAAGATCAGAGAAGGAGACGATGATGGTGATGATGATGATGAGGAGGATGATGAGGATGATGATGATAAGATGGATGAAGAAGGTGATGGAGCTGAAGGAGAGGAGAAGGGAGAAGATGATGATGAAGGAGTGTTGGTCCATGTGATCGAATAACAGTACAATTGAAATGATGAATTGCTCAATATCAAACATTCATGCTAAACAACAACAATTGAGAAGATAGAAGATAAATCTAACACATATTTGATACTCAAAGGAACAATAGCAATCAATAACATCAAGCACAATAGTATTTCTGTGTGAAAACTGCTTAGAATTGGTAGCTTGCAACAAAGATCCACGATTAGGGTTTTGCAAGCTTACCTTACAAAGTGAATTGACAAAAGTATATATAGCAGTCATAGTTTCGCTGACAGTTTCGCTACCAGCGAAACTGTCATGCCGAAACTATAGTTTCGCCCGGTAGAACACAAGTTCGCCGGGTAAACCAAAACAACAAACTGTGAGCGAATGTATAGATTCGCTCACAGTTTCGCTGGACTGCCAAAACTACTAATTACTAAAACATACAAAAGGAAACTAACAAAAAGTCCTATTACAATGTAAAGTAAACAACTATACTAAAGTGAGTCCAACCTAACATGATCTTCAATACTCCCCCTAGGTTGGACCTCACTATCTTCACTTCTCTTGATTTGACTCGTCGGCTCCAGTTTCCTCTGCTGCTGTTGATCTATCTTCATCACCTCCTGCAGCAACATCTTCAGAAGCTTCAGCCACTGATTTTCCAAGGTTCTTTCCTGCATCACTAGCTTCTTCAGAATGACCACTAGCCTTTGCAAACTGCCTGGTCAAATCTTGAATATCCATGGCAAAATCATCCTGGGCTCTCACCCTTTCAGCTAACCTCTTAACCTCCGCCGTTACTCCTCTTATCTTGTTTGTAACATTCATAAACAGACTGGCCTCTTTTCTTGTTTCCTCTCCAGCCCCAGCCTTAATGTGATTTTCACAAAGAACCAAAAGATCTTCATCACTGAAGCTAAATAACTCCATCGGGTCAAACACCCTAAACTCTTTTCCATGTTTAGCTCTAATCACCGCCTCTCCAGTATTGTTGTCATAAAACCACTTTTCAAAGTCCTGTAGTTGTTGGGGAAGAGGATCAGCCAATCTTACCCTATTTACAGTCTTTGGTGGTTTGACTCTCAGTACAATCCTTCCTTTGCCTGTCTCCCAATCTTTGTCTTTCTTTGACCTTTTTCTTTCAGCTTTCATGTATCCACACGACTCGAAATTATCATTAAGTCCATTTTTTATTTCCTTCTCTAGAAATAATGCTCTTTCACTTAAGTGAGCATTGATCAAAGGCAAAGTTGCCAAACGTCTCAAATCCCATTTGGGCAAGGTCTTAAAAGCCTTCCTCTTAAGCATATAGCTTATATTTCCTCCTCTTCTTTTGATCATGAACATCTTTAAGCTAGGATTGTAGCACCAAATTATAATCTTCTTATCTGCTTCCTTCCTGCTTAAACCCTCCAGATTTTGAAATAAATGAGTAATTTCTTCAACCTCCTTCTCCTTGACCAACCAATCATTCTTGTCCATTTCAAACACATCAGCTTCATCTTCTCCCTTCTTAGCAACATAAATCAGTGGTCGCTCATCAACTTCATAAAATTCTGGTTCAGAATCATAGTCTATCAATTGTTCATCCTCCTCCTCTTCATCAACCAACTCTTTCCCTCTATCAGATACTCCCTCAGTGGTAGCTGTAACAACCACTTCTTCACCAACAATATCTTTATCAAAATCAAACTGCAAGTTTACAAACCCAGCCTCAATAATATCTTCATCATCACTCCTTCCAACATCCTCTCTTGGTATCTCCTGTTCTCCTTCTTTAGTATTTGCTGCTCCAGAAGTACCCTCTCCTACCTTAGATGAAGTACCCACATTCAAGAATGAGTACTTAGATGTATCAGTCAAATCATCTAACTCAGATTGAGTCAGTTGACTAGGTAGGCCGGCTGCAACTTTCATCTGAGTAATCTCCTCAAACAACTTCTTAATCAGTTTATTTTGGTCAACTAACATCCTTTGCATTCTCTCAATCACCTCATCCTTCTGTCTTTCTCTGATCTCCTGATTCGTCAGTTTAGTCTTAATCATACTTAACTCATTTGCCAATGAAGTATTTAGATTACGTATCACATCCTCATCAAGATTTGCACTAGCCTCTCTCCTGGCTGTAAATCCCTCACGTCGATGTTTGGTTCTCCGCTCAGGCTCAACAAAATCAGTTTTCTTCTTAGATCTCCTTTCTTTCTCTACCCTGATCTCCTCTGCTTGTGCATCAATATCCTCTTCAAAATCATAATCTTTTTCTTTCGCGTATCTCTTCCTTATCTTAGTTGCATCAGCTTGCTGCACTCTTGTTTGTTCAGCCCTTTTGCTTTCAGATTCATCAACTCGTCTAATATAATTCCAGCGTTCTGGAGGATACATATTCTCCCAGAGACATTCTGTAGTCTTAGTAAGAGGGGGGAGGGTTAAGGATTTACCCGGTGTGAGATATCACATTGTTCGAGAGAAGGGGTTGGATTTCACCTATGATTAGATCAGTGGGCAACCGTAGTTTACTTTTTTCGTAGTGTTGTTAACGTTGTTGAAAGCTCATTACTTATTTAAGTAGGCCTCGCTTTTCGGAGCTGGGATGGGTGATTTTACCACTAAAATCATGACGGATAGCACAGCAATCAGCAAAAATACGAGGGTTCATCTGCACCAGTCTCTTGATTTCACCATGCTTTGGAACATCAGGAATAAGATCATCAAAAAATCATCTGAAGAAAGCGAGGGTATAATAGCCATTTGTCTTTCTTCACAGCCATTACATTCTCTGCCATACATGCAAAAATCAGTCTAGCAATGTTGGCCTTCTCCCCTTTACAACATAGCACCATAGCTTTAGCCCAATCGAGATTAAGTCCATCAGATCCACCTTTACGGTGATCTAAGCACATAATAAAAACATGAGCGATATATCTCCACTCCTTAGATAAGAAAGACTTTTTGATCTCTTTCCTTGAACTAAAAGCTGGTCCCTCATACCCGATTCGTCTGAAAGCTTGAAACACTTCAGAATCTGTCATATCCACTTCATCTCCAGAATCATCATCTAGTCTAAGAATCCTAGAAACACTCTCAGCAGTGATAGTCACATCATGATCAATAACTTTGGCAGTGATTCTCTTTACATCTCCTCTAGTATCGTAATCTGCTGATCTCCAAAAATCTCTAATATGAAGATCATAAATAGTAGGTGAGTGAGAAATAGCATAGGCAATAGGTGATCTCTGAAGCCATCTGATACAGTCACGAAATCCAGCTGCCTTGGGAAGAGTATCGTCTAAAATAGCAGTGATGTTATTCCTCTCATCAAATTTAAGATTTGCCATGATAACCTTAAAAGAAAAACAATTAAAGTTGAATGAGAAATAATGAAAATAAGAAAATAAGACTAAAACATAAGAAACTAGCAATTTCGGCAAGCGAAACAATAGTTTCGCTCACTAAGACATGATAGTTTCGCTGAACAAAGGCAGTTTCGACAGAGAAAACAAACAATTTCAACAAGCGAAACAATAATTTCACTCATTGAAACTTATTATTTTCGCAGAACAAAAAGCAATTTCGACAAGATTAGAATACATTAAAGAAGTTTCGCAATTAGTTTCTCCAAGCACAAACATAATTTCGCTGTTACAGATTAGTTTCGCTGTTCTAAAATTAGTTTCGCTGTTCAGAAGAAAACAAGATCAAGCGAAACTGTGCAAGTTAAAGACCAGACATTGCGAAATTAAAGAAAATATGGCGAAACTGTTATGTTCGCCCGGACAGCATAACTTTACAGTTTCGCCGAAAAGAAGAGAACTTTCGTTCAGTTTCGCAGAAGAGTCAGTAGTTTCGCTGAAAGAACAGCGAACCCACCGAAGAGTCACAATCCAGATTACTTAAATGGAGATGATTTTAACCAGATTAAAAGATGTATCAAGGTTCGAAACTCACATGCGAAGCAAATAACACTAATTATCAGTCCAAAACACAAACACAAATCAAAATCGCCAAGAAAAGTCACGGAGAAACCCTAAGAGCTACACTGAACGATTTTGCGAAATTATGAGAAAAATTTCGCAAACATGACTTAAATAGCAAATAGTTTCGCAGACAGCGAAACTATAAATTCGCCAGGCGAATTTACAGTTTCGCCCAGTGAAACTGTAATTTCGCTAGGAGATAACTAGTTAACAACTTATTAGCAAACCTAGCGAGATTGCAGTTTCGCTTTGCGAAACTATTAGCGAAAGAATAATTTCGCACCAATATTTAATTAAAATATATATTTTTTTTATTTTTATTTTTTTATTATTTATTTATTTTTTATTATATATTTTTATTTATTTATTTATTTATTTTTTTAATCAATAAGAAGCACATCACATAATGAGATCTAAAATAATCAGAGATCACATTCTCTAAATATTTATGAACATAAAGATGATCAAAAATTATCTACCAGCCATGAGATCATACTGAATACAAGATCTGATCACAATCTGCACAGAAACAACTGAAATTAGAACAAATCAATAACGATTGCTGATATAATTGTCCACTTAAACTCATGCCTTATCCTTTTTCAACAAACAGCTTATGATTCGTTTAAGGTTCGATTAGATGCTTTAGAATGTTAGGACCCCACAATCATTTGGTAAAAACCCTCACCCAACCTCAGGATTTCTTGAATTATGAATCAATCTTCATAGAACAAGGCTTGTGCGTTAGTGTGCAAATGATTATAAACATAATATTTCATTCTGAGAGAAACTCATCGATAAGATGATTTGACATAATTATATCAAAATGGTGAGAGCTCCAGATCTATACTCACGTATAACTGAGGAGATAACCATTTGAACATGTGCTGATGAGAGCTCCAGGTCAGTACTATCGTACAGCAGAGGAGATCATCACTCCAGGTCAGTACTCACGTACAGCAGAGGAGATAAGCACAGACACATGACACCTTAACACCAAACATACCAGCGGTGGTTCTGGGTGATGACATAACAAAGCAAAATGGACGAAAGATTCATTCTCAATCCAATTTTTGTCAGGACTCAGTTTTTGTGCAAGCCAAAACGATTGAGTAAATCCAGACATTCTTAAGCATGATGTTTAATTTAATCATAAAGCTGCTGTCTACTTTATTCATCAGGCTGAGTCTATCAAGCATATCGTTAAAGAATCTGAACAATTTTCCTTTTTTAAAAAATAATGTGAAACAGAATCCAGTATCAGTTACTATCATTTCTCATTGAAGTACCGGTCATGTATATAAAAATACTTAGAGAATATACAATCATTTCTCATCATGTTAATTTCGACATGATAGTTTCGCTGACTAATGTTTATGATTAGTCATAGTTTCGCGGACAGTTTCGCTACCAGCGAAACTGTCATGCCGAAACTATAGTTTCGCCCGGTAGAACACAAGTTCGCCGGGTAAACCAAAACAGCAAACTGTGAGCGAATGTATAGATTCGCTCACAGTTTCGCTGGACTACCAAAACTACTAATTACTAAAACATACAAAAGGAAACTAACAAAAAGTCCTATTACAATGTAAAGTAAACAACTATACTAAAGTGAGTCCAACCTAACATGATCTTCAATACTCCCCCTAGGTTGGACCTCACTATCTTCACTTCTCTTGATTTGACTCGTCGGCTCCAGTTTTCTCTGCTGCTGTTGATCTATCTTCATCACCTCCTGCAGCAACATCTTCAGAAGCTTCAGCCACTGATCCTCCAAGGTTCTTTCCTGCATCACTAGCTTCTTCAGAATGACCACTAGCCTTTGCAAACTGCCTGGTCAAATCTTGAATATCCATGGCAAAATCATCCTGGGCTCTCACCCTTTCAGCTAACCTCTTAACCTCCGCCCTTACTGCTCTTATCTTGTTTGCAACATTCATAAACAGACTAGCCTCTTTTCTTGTTTCCTCTCCAGCCCCAGCCTTAATGTGATTTTCACAAAGAACCAAAAGATCTTCATCACTGAAGCTAAATAACTCCATCGGGTCAAACACCCTAAACTCTTTTCCATGTTTAGCTCTAATCACCGCCTCTCCAATATTGTTGTCATAAAACCACATTTCAAATTCTTGTAGTTGTTGGGGAAGAGAATCAGCCAATCTTACCCTATTTACACTCTTTGGTGGTTTGACTCTCAGTACAATCCTTCCTTTGCCTGTCTCCCAATCTTTATCTTTCGTTGACCTTTTTCTTTCAGCTTTCATGTATCCAAACGACTCGAAATTATCATTAAGTCTATTTTTTATTTCCTTCTCATGAAATAATGCTCTTTCACTTAAGTGAGCATTGATCAAAGGCAAAGTTGCCAAACGTCTCAAATCCTATTTGGGCAAGGTCTTAAAAGCCTTCCTCTTAAGCATATAGCTGATATTTCCTCCTCTTCTTTTGATCATGAACATCTTTAAGATAGGATTGTAGCACCAACTTATAATCTTCTTATCTGCTTCCTTCCTGCTTAAACCCTCCAGATTTTGAAATAAAGGAGTAATTTCTTCAACCTCCTTCTCCTTGACCAACCAATCATTCTTGTCCATTTCAAACACATCAGCTTCATCTTCTCCCTTCTTAGCAACATAAATCAGTGGTCGCTCATCTACTTCATAAAATTTTGGTTCAGAATCAGTCTATCAATTGTTCATCCTCCTCCTCTTCATCAACCAACTATTTCCCTCTATCAGATACTCCCTCAGTGGTAGCTGTAACAACCACTTCTTCACCAACAATATCTTTATCAAAATCAAACTGCAAGTTTACAAACCAAACCTTAATAATATCTTCATCATCATTCCTTCCAACATCCTCTCTTGGTATCTCCTGTTCTCCTTCTTCAGTATTTGCTGCTCTAGAAGTACCCTCTCCTACCTTAGATGAAGTACCCACGTTCAAGAATGAGTACTTAGATGTATCAGTCAAATCATCTAACTCAGATTGAGTCAGTTGACTAGGTAGGCCGGCTGCAGCTTTCATCTGAGTAATCTCCTCAAACAACTTCTTAATCAGTTTATTTTGGTCAACTAACATCCTTTGCATTCCCTCAATCACCTCATCCTTCTGTCTTTCTCTGATCTCCTGATTCGTCAGTTTAGTCTTAATCATACTCAACTCATTTGCCAATGAAGTATTTAGATTACGTATCACATCCTCATCAAGATTTGCACTAGCCTCTCTCCTGGCTGTAAATCCCTCATGTTGATGTTTGGTTCTCCGCTCAGGCTCAACAAAATCAGTTTTCTTCTTAGATCTCCTTTCTTTCTCTACCCTGATCTCCTCTGCTTGTGCATCAATATCCTCTTCAAAATCATAATCTTTTTCTTTCGCGTATCTCTTCCTTTTCTTAGTTGCATCAGCTTGCTGCACTCTTGTTTCTTCAGCCCTTTTGCTTTCAGATTCATCAACTCGTCTAATATAATTCTAGCGTTCTGGAGGATACATATTCTCCCAGAGATGGGTGATTTTACCACTAAAATCATGACGGATAGCACAGCAATCAGCAAAAATACGAGGGTTCATCTGCACCAGTCTCTTGATTTCACCATGCTTTGGAACATCAGGAATAAGATCATCAAAAATCATCTGAAGAAAGCGAGGGTATAATAACCATTTGTCTTTCTTCACAGCCATCACATTCTCTGCCATACATGCAAAAATCAGTCTAGCAATGTTGGCCTTCTCCCCTTTACAACATAGCACCATAGCTTTAGCGCAATCGAGATTAAGTCCATCGGATCCACCTTTACGGTGATCTAAGCACATAATAAAAACATGAGCGATATATCTCCACTCCTTAGATAAGAAAGACTTTTTGATCTCTTTCCTTGAACCAAAAGCTGGTCCCTCATACCCCATTCGTCTGAAAGCTTGAAACACTTCGGACTCTGTCATATCCACTTCATCTCCAGAATCATCATCTAGTCTAAGAATCCTAGAAACACTCTCAGCAGTGATAGTCACATCATGATCAATAACTTTGGCAGTGATTCTCTGTACATCTCCTCTAGTATCGTATTCTGCTGATCTCCAAAAATCTCTAATATGAAGATCAGAAATAGTAGGTGAATGACAAATAGCATAGGCAATAGGTGATCTCTGAAGCCATCTGATACAGTCACGAAATCCAGCTGCCTTGGGAAGAGTATCGTCTAAAATAGCAGTGATGTTATTCCTCTCATCAAATTTAAGATTTGCCATGATAACCTGAAAAGGAAAACAATTAAAGTTGAATGAGAAATAATGAAAATAAGAAAATAAGACTAAAACATAATACACTAGCAATTTCGGCAAGCGAAACAATAGTTTCGCTCACTAAGACATGATAGTTTCGCTGAACAAAGGCAGTTTCGACAGAGAAAACAAACAATTTCAACAAGCGAAACAATAATATCGCTCATTGAAACTTATTATTTTCGCAGAACAAAAAGCAATTTCGACAAGATTAGAATAGATTAAAAAAGTTTCGCAATTAGTTTCTCCAAGCACAAACATAGTTTCTCTGTTACAGATTAGTTTCGCTGTTCTAAAATTAGTTTCGCTGTCCAGAAGAAAACAAGATCAAGCGAAACTGTGCAAGTTAAAGACCAGACATTGCGAAATTAAATAAAATATGGAGAAACTGTTAAGTTCGCCCGGACAGCATAACTTTACAGTTTCGCCGAAAAGAAGAGAACTTTTGTTCAGTTTCACAGAAGAGTCAGTAGTTTCGCTGAAAGAACAGCGAACCCAACGAAGGGTCACAATCCAGATTACTTAAATGGAGATGATTTTAACCAGATTAAAAGATGTATCAAAGTTCGAAACTCACATGCGAAGCAAATAACACTAATTATCAGTCCAAAACACAAACACAAATCAAAATCGCCAAGAAAAGTCACGGAGAAACCCTAAGAGCTACACTTGTTGATCTTGAAAGTGTTGCTCCTAAGAGACCTCCAAGACTCATTAATGGAGATAATTTTGAAGATTGGAAGAGATGTCTCAAAGCTTTCTTCTTCTACACTGATCATAATCAATTGGAATCGATTATTTTAGGTCCTCACATACCTACGGTTACTGTTGGTGATGTTGTTTCTCAGAACAAAGACCCATCTTCCTATACTTAAAGAGATCTAAAATTGATTGATCGTGATCAAAAGGCTTTTGGTGCTCTAACTCTCTGTTTGGCTCTAGACATCTACAACCGTTTTGCAGAGCATAAAAATGCTAAATCCCTTTACGATGCTCTCTGTGAATTCTATGATGGGAATGCAGATTTGGTAAAAGACAAGAGTATTCAGGCTGAAAAGGAGTTCAATTCATTTGTAGGATACAAGAATGAAAGTTTGACAGATCTTACAAATCGTTTTTTAACCGTCTCAAGCACTCTAAAGAAGTATGATGAAAGGCTCTCCAACAGTGAACAAGTTAATAGGCTTCTCGATTCTCTTCCACCACAGTGGAGTCTTGGTGAGAATGCTTAAACAAGAAAGAGGTTTTACAGATTACAAGCTGATGGATATCATTAACAAGTTGAAATCTTTTGAGTTGGATATGAAAAGAAGAGAATTTAACCAGACTATGATGCCCACATCTGGTTTTTCTCAAAATGCTGCTTTGTTGTCTCCGCTGCAAACTCTCACATTCAAAATCCAATTCAAGGAGGGAGCAATACAAGTAATTTCTCTAGTGGCAATAGTCATGTTGGAAAAGAACTGGGAAATTCTAAGGTCAATGCTGAAACTTCAATTCCATCTGAAACAATGGCTCTTTTTGGAATGTTTGTTCAGAGCTATGAAGCTCTTGTTGCTGGAGAACTGAAAGGTAAAGGAATGACTATGGAGGACATGTATCAGGTTGATCCTGATGATTTAGAAGAAACTGACATTCAATGGCAAATGGCGATGTTAACTTTAAGAGCCCGGAGATTCATGGAAAGAACAGGACGAAAGAACTTTGGTGGTCAATCATCTACCTCAAAACTAGGATTTGATAAGTCAAAACTGAGGTGCTTTAATTGTAAACAATTGGGACATTTTAAACGTGAATGTCCATTACCAATTGTCACAGATCCTAGTAACACTGGAGTACCAAGATTGACAGCAGAGAAAGAAAAGGAAGAAGTAAAGCCAAAAAAGGAGTCGGCCTTGATCTCGAACTTTGATTGGAGTGCAGAGGTGGAAGAAACAAGAACTGAGATAAATCACGCGTTAGTTGCTGAGATTGTGGAAGGTAATGAAGTGGAAGTTGGTGAAGATGGATTTGTGTTGTTCAAGGAATTCAAAAGAGAAAACGAGTCTTTAGTAAATGAGAAAGAAGAAAAGGCAGATGGAGATGGGAAAGAGGAAACTGCAGGTTCAAGTGAGAAAAGAAATTCAAAAGATGAGATAGGAAAAGAGAAGGATGATGTTGCTGCTACTGTTGAGGAAAGGAAATCAAGTACTCCAGTATGCATGTGTGATAAAGCTTTAGCTGCTGAAAGGATGCTAATGGGACTTCCATATGAGGTAATACATGATATGTGCTCATCTGCTTGCAACATTAGACTATTTGGGATTTATAAGGCTAATCGTTTGTTAATTGATAATGAAAAGGATTTAATGCGAATTAATGATGAACTTAAAATGAATGAATCAAAATATTTTGTGAAATTAAATGAGGCTTTAAAAGAAACTGATCATTTAAAAAGAATTGTTTTGGAAAGAAATGTCGAGATTAATACTTTGACTGAAAGGGTTGCTCTTGCTGAATTTGAAGCAAGCAAACTTCAGTCAAAGTTAGATAAATGGACTATTTCTGGAATGAAACATGATGATCTTTGTAAATCTCAACGGGGAGCAAGAATTAAAACAGGTCTGGGTTATGAAAATGTACAGGTTTATCCTCCACCTAGTACATACTGTTATTCTCCTATGCCTGTTCCTCATCCTTCTAATGATTTAATCAAAACAGGTACTGACAGTATGTCTGCAGGTTTAGTCGGGAATAACTCTAAGTACATTCGTGAAGACTACGACTATGGACCAACTAGTGGGCTTGGATGCACTAGTTCTAGTACACCTGAAAATCAGCAGTCTGTTTTAGATAATAAATCTAGTTTAAATTCAGTTTTTGTTTCTAGTTCAAATGTAATAGACTTGAATGTCTCATGTTCTCTTGATAGTTTTATTCCATCTTGTACTTCAAATCATGGTAGTGATGATTTTTGTTCTCGTAATGAATGTAATGCATCTGCTCTTTCTCCAAAAACAACTGAGCAACTTAAAATTAATTGTTTCGAAAAGTTCTTTTCTCAACCTATTCCATCTTTCATACCATTAAATATGACATCATCAGAAAAATGCAGTTCGTCTTCATCTGACACCAGTACCAATGGTACAAGTTTTACTGATTTGTCAGAAGAATCATGTTCTAATTTTGTAAAGAAAAATTCTGATTCAAATAAACAACAACCTCATGAGTTGTATGAGACATTCAGTGATGTTGATTCTAGTTTGTCTGAATGTGATGAGGAGATTATTATTGATCCTATTTTTACCTCATCACATCATAGACCTAGATTCAAACCTCATTGTTTCAGGTGTGGTCAAGAGGATCATCTTGTCAAAAATTGTCCTTTGATTCAAGGATTCTCTAATAGGAATTGTTTTGGGAATAAATTGACAAAATTGATTAATAATTTCATTTGTAAAAAATCAGCCTCTTTAAAAAGCAAAGTTGTTCAATCTTGGGTCCCTATTACTCCTGGCTAAGTGATTTGTTAATTCATTTCAGGAATCCTCATCAAAGATTGTACACAGTTTATGGCATGTTGATAGCGGATGTTCCAAGCATATGACGGGATTAAAGGATTTGTTGACCAATTATCGGATTATAGATGGAGGATATGTGGCGTTTGCTGGAAATAAGAAGGGTGGAAAAATGATTGGACAAGGAGAAGTTACCAATGGTTCTCTTACTCTAGAAAAAGTCAACCATGTTCCTGAATTGGCTTTTAATCTTCTGAGTGTTTCTCAAATTTGCGATAAAGACATTCCTGTTCTATTTAAATCTGACGAATGTTTATTTTTAAAATCAGAGATTGCCGTTCCAGATGATTTAATTCTCATGCGTGCTCCAAGGAAACATGATACATATCTTCTTGATATGAATTCAAACGAGTCAAAGGCTACTGCAACTTGTCTTCTCTCAAAAGCATCAACCTCTGAGTCACTCTTGTGGCATCGTCGTTTAGGCCATGTCAATTTTAAGATAATTAATAAATTAGTAAAGAACAATCTTGTTAGAGGACTTCCTTTAAAAGATTTTTCTGTTAATGAAAAATGCATGGCATGTGCCAAAGGGAAACAACATAAGAAACCTCATAAGCCCAAACTTTTAAATAGCATATCAAGTCCTCTTGAGTTGTTACATACTGATTTATTTGGGTACCAGATGGATGTGAAGTGTGCTTTTCTCTACGGAGACATTAATGAGGAGATATATGTGTGTCAACCACCAGGCTTTGAAGATCCTGATTTTCCTGATAAAGTGTATAAGCTTGATAAATCTTTGTATGGTCTTCATCAAGCACCCAGAATCTGGTATGAGACTCTTACGCAATATCTTCTAAGCAATGGATACTCTCGTGGTACCATTGATATGACTTTATTCAAAAGAGAGGTGAATGGTGAAATGATATTTGTCCAAGTGTACGTTGATGATATTATTTTTGGATCTACAAATTCTCAATTGTGTAGAGAGTTCGAAGAAGTTATGAGCCAAAGGTTTGAAATGAGTATGATGGGTGAAATGTGTTTCTTTCTTGGATTGCAAGTTGAACAACAGCAAGAAGGAATTCTTATTCATCAGGAGAAGTATATTAAAGATATTTTGAAGAAATTTAAGATGGATGATGCTTCTACAGAGATGACTCCCTTTACGGCTCAGACTTGTCTCACTCCAGATGAAAATGGAAAACCAGTTGATCCTCATCTTTTTAGATCTATGATTGGCTCTCTCATGTATCTTACTGCAATTCGTCCTGATATCACTTTCGCTGTTGGTTACTGTGCTAGATATCAGTCGGCCCCAAAGGAATTTCATGAGAAAGCTGTCAAAAGAATATTTCGTTATCTCAAAGGATCGTCTCGTTTAGGATTGTGGTATCCATATGGTGGGAATTTTGATTTACATGCTTACTCTGATAGTGATTCCAATGGTTGCAGGTTAAACAGAAAATCTGTGTCTGGCGGTTGTCAATATTTAGGAAATTATTTGGTATCCTGGTAGAGCAAGAAACAAACTACTATTTCTCTTTCTACAGGGGAAGCTGAATACATTGCTGCATCCAGCTGCTGTTCTCAAGTTCTCTGGATCCAACACCAAATGATTGATTATGGGATTAATTTTCTTCATACACCTTTATTCTGTGACAATGAGGCTGCCATTGGAATTGCTAAAAATCCCATTCATCATTCCCGCACCAAGCATATTGAAACACGAATTCATGCGATTCGTGATGCTCAAGAGAAGGGTTTCATTAATATTATACCCATCGATACAAAAAAATCAAAAAGCTGATCTTTTCACAAAAACATTTGATAAACCTCGTTTTTATGAATTGATTTCTATGCTTGGGTTAATATCTTTTTAAATTTTCATTTTCTATTTCTTTGATTAAAAATAAAAAAAATAATAAAAAATATATATAACAAATTTTTTTGACTAACTTATAATAATAGAAATATGAAAATAAAAATTTGGGGGAGTAATTTCATAGTTCTGAGATCGGAATTTAACATGATGAGAAATGATTGTATATTCTCTATGTATTTTTATATACATGACTGGTACTTCAATGAGAAATGATAGTAACTGATACTTGATTCTGTTTCACATTATTTTTTAAAAAAGGAAAATTGATCAGATTCTTTAAAGCCTCATTTAATTTCACAAAATATTTTGATTCATTCATTTTAAGTTCATCATTAATTCGCTTTAAATCCTTTACATTATCAATTAACAAACGATTAGCCTTATATATCCCAAATAGTCTAATTTTGCAAGCAGATGAGCACATATCCTGTATTACCTCAAATGGAAGTCCCATTACCATCCTTTCAGCAGCTAAAGCTTTATCACACATGCATACTGGAGTACTTGATTTCCTTCCCTCAACAGTAGCAGCAACATCATCCTTCTTTTTTCCTATCCCATCTTTTGAATTTCTTTTCTCACTTGAACCTGCAGTTTCCTCTTTCCCATCTCCATCTGCCTTTTCTTCTTTCTCATTTACTAAAGACTCGTTTTCTCTTTTGAATTCCTTGAACAGCACAAATCCATCTTCACCAACTTCCACTTCATTACCTTCCACAATCTCAGCAACTAACGCGTGATTTATCTCAGTTCTTGTTTCTTCCACCTCGGCACTCCAATCAAAGTTCGAGATCAAGGCCGACTCCTTTTTTGGCTTTACTTCTTCCTTTTCTTTCTCTGCTGTCAATCTTGGTACTCCAGTGTTACTAGGATCTGTGACAATTGGTAATGGACATTCACGTTTAAAATGTCCCAATTGTTTACAATTAAAGCACCTTAATTTTGACTTATCAAATCCCAGTTTTGAAGTAGATGATTGACCACCAAAGTTCTTTCGTCCTGTTCTTTCCATGAATCTCCGGGCTCTTAAAGTTAACATCGCCATTTGCCATTGAATGTCAGTTTCTTCTAAATCATCATGATCAACCTGATACATGTCCTCCATAGTCATTCCTTTACCTTTCAGTTCTCCGGCAACAAGAGCTTCATAGCTCTGAACAAACATTCCAAAAAGAGCCATTGTTTCAGATGGAATTGAAGTTTCAGCATTGACCTTAGAATTTCCCAATTCTTTTCCAACATGACTATTACCACTCGAGAAATTACTTGTACTGCTCCCTCCTTGAATTGGATTTTGAATGTGAGAGTTTGCAGCGGATGACAACAAAGCAGCATTTTAAGAAAAACCAGATGTGGGCATCATAGTCTGGTTAAATTCTCTTCTTTTCATATCCAACTCAAAAGATTTCAACTTGTTAATGATATCCATCAGCTTGTAATCTGTAAAGCCTCTTTCTTGTTTAAGCATTCTCACTTGAAGACTCCACTATGGTGGAAGAGAATCGAGAAGCCTATTAACTTGTTCACTATTGGAGAGCCTTTCATCATACTTCTTTAGAGTGCTTGAGACGGTTAAAAAACGATTTGTAAGATCTGTCAAACTTTCATTCTTGTATCCTACAAATGAATTGAACTCCTTTTCAGCCTGAATACTCTTGTCTTTTACCAAATCTGCATTCCCATCATAGAATTCACATATAGCATCGTAAAGGGATTTAGCATTTTTATGCTCTGCAAAACGGTTGTAGATGTCTGGAGCCAAACAGAGAGTTAGAGCACCAAAAGCCTTTTGATCACGATCAATCAATTTCAGATCTCTTTCAGTATAGGAAGATGGGTCTTTGTTCTGAGAAACAACATCACCAACAGTAACCGTAGGTATGTGAGGACCTGAAATAATCGATTCCCATTGATTATGATCAGTGTAGAAGAAGAAAGCTTTGAGACATCTCTTCCAATCTTCAAAATTATCTCCATTAATGAGTCTTGGAGGTCTATTAGGAGCAACACTTTCAAGATCAGCAAGTGTAAGAGTAGTTAATTTCAACATGATAGTTTCGGCAGAAATGTTTATAATTTCGCTGACAAATTCGCAGAAAAAGGTGACTTGGATAACAATTTCGCTGAAACAGTACTTTCGCTGACAATTTCACAGAAGCTGACACTTTTGCTAGCAATTTCAGCAGCACTTTCACCTGAACAGAGACACCACTTGCTTAGTTTCGCTTCTAACTTCGCACGAAACAAGCTTGAACTTTCGTTCAAAAATAAATTCGGCAGCAATTTCGCTTGTTGACTGATCACAAGCACTAATGAACTTTCGTTCAAGGAATTAGTTTCGCAGAAACTCTAGAAAACAACTTCTGATCCAAGATAACTCATAATTTCGCTGAAATATGATGACAGTTTCGCTGTAAGAACAATAGTTTCGCTGGTCGATCTCAAAACCCTTTTTCACCTCAAAATCAATCTGAAATCATCCAAAACTCAATGAATTTGAGATCTGATGATTGTAGAATCTTCCTCAATCAAAAACAAGCATAATTCAATCAATTTCCATGCCAAAAACAGCTGATAATCCAATGAAAATTGATTGAAACTAGATATTGACCAAAACCACAAAAACTCAACAAATCAAGAGCACTAAAGCTCTGATACCATATTGTTGGTCCATGTGATCGAATAACAGTACAATTGAAATGATGAATTGCTCAATATCAAACATTCATGCTAAACAACAACAATTGAGAAGATAGAAGATAAATCTAACACATATTTGATACTCAAAGGAACAATAGCAATCAATAACATCAAGCACAATAGTATTTCTGTGTGAAAACTGCTTAGAATTGGTAGCTTGCAACAAAGATCCACGATTAGGGTTTTGCAAGCTTACCTTACAAAGTGAATTGACAAAAGTATATATAGCAGTCATAGTTTCGCTGACAGTTTCGCTACCAGCGAAACTGTCATGCCGAAACTATAGTTTCGCCCGGTAGAACACAAGTTTGCCGGGTAAACCAAAACAGCAAACTGTGAGCGAATGTATAGATTCGCTCACAGTTTTGCTGGACTGCCAAAACTACTAATTACTAAAACATACAAAAGGAAACTAACAAAAAGTCCTATTACAATGTAAAGTAAACAACTATACTAAAGTGAGTCCAACCTAACATGATCTTCAAGGAGATGATGCTGCTGCATCAACATCCACACAGGCTAGAGAGCGACGGTCAAATAAGGCTTAGGATCAGGGAGCCTCGCCCTCAGCCCTTCCGTTTGACGAGCCTGCTATTCAGGGCAAAAGGAATGATTAGATATTTATGTATTTGAAAGCTTTTGTACTTGAATCATGTATTAAAATTGTGTACTTAATGTTTATATATATTTAATGTTTAACTGTCTTGATTATTGACTAATGATTGATGTGTTACATGTTTAAATCAAGCAGATCAAACATATTAGCAAGATGAATACGATGTTGCTCCCCTTCAACAAATCAACTCTCAACTCATAATGATTCTTGATTTGCAAGGGATTGTAAGATGGTTAGTGAGCTATATTCCCGAAGAAGGAAAAATCATTCATGACCTGACTGACAAGCAACTTGCTGAGATGTTTAGGCTGAACCCGGACGAGATTGTCAAGGATGCTCCTACTTTTGAGGTGACAAGTGATGATGAGCTCAACGACATATATGAAATCGAGATAGAGGATGTCACTGCTGCCCATTATCCAGAGTACACTGACCGAGAGGGAAATGTAGTCCCCAACTTTGGTGATACTCTCGGCAGTGATACATTTGACAAGCTGGATCAGATGGAGAAAGAGGCTGAGAAGACCGAGGGTCAAGCCCAAGCCTCAGACACCGATGTTGACATCAAAAAGGCTGAATGGGCGACCTGTTTTGCTGAGATCCGAGCCATGCGTACTGCACAAAAGCCAAATGTCTACACCAAGTTATACAAAGTCAAGAAACACTTAAAGGTGTCAGGCAAGATCATTGCATGGGCTTATTTTGAGGATCTAAATGTGTATGCAGTGAAAAGAGAAAAGGGCATAGAGTACTTTAGATTCCCACATGATCTAAAGACTCTCCCTGGTTTTGAGCTCAACCAGCTGGCACGCCTAAAGTTGATGTATGCTGCGAGAAAGATGTCAGGCTGGTTTGAGGCTGCACTGAGGAAAGAATACCACACCAGGTGGGTTAACTTCAGACCTCAACAACCGCGAAGGTACATTAGACGGTCTGAAGTTGATCCTATTACTGGAAAGCCAAAGGTAGTGCTGGTACAGGACTTCACTCCACACTTCAAGTGGTGGTACTACGATTGGAGAACAGGTGAAGCGATCATTGTCTTACAGAAGGAGAGCCAAATGGATACTATCCGGGTATTTGACCCTATGTGGCTGAAAAACTTGTCTGCTGATGACGTGTATACTTTATACAAGTGGCCACTATTCTATGACTCGCAGTATATTGTATAAGCCCTCCAGTTTCAGAACATGATAAGACTCTGTTTTACATTCGAGATACATGCCGGAGTTACAAGAGAGGAAAACTACAAGAAGTTTGAGAAGCTAATTGTAATAACCGACCTCAAGGTCGTTATTCTAACCCTAATCTACTTGCATCATTACCCGTCCTATGAGTACTAATAATAGAAACAATCTAACTCTATTAGTGAATTTGGAATCATCTTTTGCTATTTGTTCCATTTTATGATTTCATGTGATTTTAGTGACTTTTAGTTAATTTAAGTTTTACCTTTTAAAACTTGGTGTCCCGGGAATGTTAACTAGCCACCCTTGCAAAGCTAAATCTCAAGTGAAACATTTAAAATGTGTACATACACACTAATAATTCGGTCAAAGACATGTATGTGCATGCACAACACTTAACAATTAACTAAACCTTACCACATAAAATACAACTCTACACAACAAATTAATACTACATAATATTAAATTGGTATTTAGAATTAAATAAAAAATGCCCCACTAGAGGCCAATCTCGGCCACCCCTCTCCCCAATCCACACCTCTCTTCCCCACTAAACACCACCACCCCTACCACCCACTCCCATTACATGAAACACCACCCACACCCTCAATTCTCTCCCTCTTCTCTCTTCTCTCGAATTCTCAGCAGGAAACACACACACACACACTCGCAAACTCTCTCTAATCCCAGCCTCATTCTCGAAGAACAACACCATTCCATCCTCGGCCAAGCTCAAGAACCGCAAAGGTGAAGTTGTGGGTGCTCTTGAGTACAGGGTTCTCACTAGTTTGGCCTTCTCCAGCCTTGCTCAAGATTCTACAGCCTTGTACAAGAAGTTTCGAGCCATCCAAGACCATCTACACCCTCCAAAACGTGAACAATACCAAGTGTAAGCTTCATGTCACCCGAAAATGATCATTTCATGTGTTTTCTTCACTTCTCTTTTAAAAAAACCTCCTCTCTTTGTTGTAGCAGAAACCCGACACCATTATCTTGTTTTTGAGGAGCTTTCAACTTCACAAAAGGTATCTCAAACGTTATATTGGTCATTCTTGAGGTGAAAACCGATTTCCACCATGAAAACCCTCTTTTTAGGTATTTTGCACCATCTAACTTGTAAATCTTGTAACCCTTGAAAGAAAAACTTGTAATCTGCTTGCTAATGATTTAATGGACTCCTAATAACCTGTTTTGAAAGTTACAAAAGGTTATATAACTCGAACATGTGGTTATTGCACGGGCTACACCTTGAAAAACCTTCTTTCTACATGAAATAACACTATTTAAGCACTTGTTTGAAAATCCTCTTAACCAAGGTTCATAACTTGCTCATGAACGACTTTGGAACACCCTAATAATCTGATATTAAAGTTAAATAAGGTTTTGGTAATGTTTAAACGCATGTTATAAGGATTTACACATGTGTTATGGTCAGTTATGGCTAAATCACTAAGTTCATGGTTCATTGTTGTGTTGGATGACCTAGCCGTGAGTTTGGGACATGATTTCAGAAAGTTTTGATGAATATTAAGTGTGTGATAAATGGTTAATCTCTGGAAATTAAAGACATGTTAAGACTAGACCCACTTTAGTCATTTTCGGCACCCGAAACATGGTAAAACAACTTTAAATTATTAAAACGTGGATTTTATCCATCTTGAAAAGTATTCCAGGCTTAATAATGGTTAATAAAGTGTTCTGGAGTCAATGGGTAATTTAAATGGTCAAAAGGATAAATTAAATGGCGTTTTAACTAGAAACGGGTACTAACCGGGTGACGTTTTTGAGAAAAATCCAAGAAAAAGGAGTTTAAAGCTAAGATTTATAAAAACCACGTCATTTCAGCAAGTTAAGTGTTAAAAGACCTAAAGGATTTGAAATATTGGTCAAATAAGCTTCTAAATGGTCAAATTCGGTTGAAAACGCGTTTTAACGGGTTAAATGTAAAAACGAGGCTTTCAGCTATTGGAGGCAAAATTTCACAATTAAAGGACTTGAAACTTATAAAAATTTCCTTAAGATGATACCTACTGGTCCAAGACTCAAATTTAGGAAAATCCCTAATTAACTGTTAAAACTCTCCGGTTTTACCGCAATCGGGAACGTTAAACGCGTAGGTTTTAAACCGGATCCATATTCTGGAAATTTGGAACACTTACTCAATAATAAGCCAATTTTTACTTTAAGAACCTGATTGTTGTTCATAATTGTCATAAAGTGTAAGAAACCAAACTTGAGGGTAGAAACTGTCAATTTTGAGACTTGAGGGACTAAACTGTAAAAATTTACCAAACTTTATAACCGACTCATATGAGACTAATAATCACTTGAACATCATATTTACACTATTTCCTTAACTTAATGATGTAAAATCCTAAATTATATGGGAAACCATGACTTGCCATAAAAAGAAACTTTTTATACAAACCCTCACGGAATCAAAGCCTTATCCGACAACTAAATTTTTGACATACTTGTTGCACCTTAAATAAGTTTAGAACAGTAGCTTATCACTTAATATATTCATGTTAGGGTGCTAGACTTGAGACATTCTCGGCACACGAAGAGTTATTTTTGGCTTAACACCTAAGGTGAGTTCTAATGATCCCCTTTTTACTATTGCTTTGGGGTGAAACATGGTCTGTTATTTATGAACTATATTTGTGCTTTACTTGGTGATTGTATGTGGGATTTATGGTTACGTGCTGATACTTATATCATGATCATTAATTCTTTTGTGAACCGCTTGTTTTATATGGATAGATCTATTTGGGGAATCCCCCACACACAATGGCTTCCGTTCCAGGAAACACTGAGATCCTGAGGGGTCGTTTGTGGCATGTGACAGGTTTTGTTAAGAAACTATGGTGAACCATCCGGGCAGGTATGGTACACTGGTTTGGGGCTTAGTTCTTCCTTCGGGAATAGCCGGTTAAACACAACTTTAGAAGAGGCCAACCGGGACTGAGTGCAGGATTGATTATGATTCTCCTACGATGTTGAAACTATGATCCATTCCTTTTTATCAAATGAGGATTTGTTAAGTCCTTTTTGTTTTTAAACTTTAAGCACTTGACTTCACCAACTTTTTAGTTGACACAAATTTCTTTTTGAGCATGTTTCAGGTAATTTATGAAGAGATCCTAGCTGTTGTGATGACCTAGACTCATCCCCGTGACCATGGCATTGGCTTATTTAACTTAATGAACAATTTGAACAATTTTACATTTCTATTGAGCAAAATACAGTTTGTTTCTACGTTGGTTGTATAACTCATTTGGGGGCTAGATCTGTTTCTAGCCCTGGTATCTTTTGAAAACTTTTAACGCCATGTGATATTCTCTCCTTTGAGCTTTTGTAATGGTTTGTTTCTGCTGCTATATGTTGTTGCTACTCTGTAACGTCCCACCCTACCTGGGCCCGAGGTGTGACACTAATGAAGAATGTTAGACAATGATGTAAACTAGGTCCAAGGGGGAGTTTGTTGATACATATGTACCTAGTTTAGGAGTTTAATGTAAAATGTCTTTCATGTCTTACATATATGTAATGAATGAGTTGAATGAAATGAAATATGTGATTGATGCTTATATTGTTTAATGTTTCATTGTTTATTGTGTTATAAGCAATATTGAACTAACTATATAGGTTTATGGTTGTTTACATAGTTCTTAGTCAAGAATGGTTGAGAAATGTGTTTAAACTTATCATATGAAGTATTCATGCGAATGGACCATGCTAATGGACCATACGCATGAACACTTCATGCTAATGGACCAGTCGTACGACTGAACGAGGAGACTGGATCAGTCGCACGATTGAGACATAAGATTGGCTCAGTCGCCCGACTGAACCTTTAGTCATGCGTATCGACCAATCGTATGATTCCGTCGCACGACCGAACCATACTAATGGTTTAGTCGCACGATTGACTAACCCTAACCTATAAATACCACTTAATTCGTGGAAAAACAGAACACTTGAAGAATTTCAACTCACATACGTACCCTAGCCGTCTAGAGACCCTAGAGAACTTGTTCCAACTTCATAGATCGCAGTTGATCGTGTTCTAATCGTTCATAACGTTTCTTTAATCTCTAGATTGATCGAAACTGCTTTCTCACTGATTGGATCGCCAATCAAATAGAATTCCGCACTATTTGATTACGTATACACGCATTATCACTTAGTACTATGTCCATACACGGTCCTAACAAAGTGCAGGATGGAACTCATTTCCAATTGATATAGCATCTCCAATAGTAGCAATAGCCACTAATAGAAGATTCAACATGGCTAAGTGGATTATGAATGGGTTCATATTCAATTTGGAGAAAGGAAACATGAGCAAGTACTTGATGTATCCTAGATTTCTCCAATTGATCATAAATGTAGAATATCCAGACATTCATGCTTATGGTATACAAGGTGATAGACTTGAGTTAGAACATATGTCTGAGGTGGTGTATTAGAGACTTGCTGTGATTACAGGAGCTGATAATGTACCTTTGTTTGAGTATATGAGAAATGTAGCTGATGATATTGTTGATGTTAATCAACAACACTTTCATTTGACTGAGGATGATCCTGTGAATCCTAATGATCTTATTGAAGATGTTATGGAAGAAGTTGTTGAAGAATCTGATGATGATGATGAAGAAGATGATGATGAAGAAGATAATGATGATGAAAGTTCTTCTAATGCTAATGATGATGAAGAAGATAATGATGATGAAAGTTCTTCTGATGATGATAATGACAATCAAGGTGATGATCAAGATGGTGAAATAGAAGTTAAAGATGAAGAAACCATTCAAGAAATGGATAGTAAGCAAACAATATCTGATCATAGAGATGATGTTGAAGAGGAAATGAATGCTAATGATGTTATTGATACTGCAGTGAATGATCAAAAAGATGATGATCATGTTGAAAATGACACTATTGATACTGTTGATTTTAATCAAGCTTTTGATTTTGATTCTATATGGTCTGAGCCTATCACAGAGAATGTTATTTCTCCTGTGCAATCACCAAGTGTGGAAGTTATGATTGAGAAAGAGAAAGAAAAGGATTGAAACAAACAAATGATGTTTGTGTGCAAACAGAAATTGATGAGAACTCAGAAGTAATTGATGAGTTGAAAGCTAAGATTGCAGATCAAAATAAAGTAATTGAGAGATTTAAAGAAGAGAATGCATTGTTAAAAGCAAATGATAAAAAGAAAAAGATTATGATGACTGATCTTGAAGAAAAAGTGAAAAGAATGTGTGAAGAGATAGAAAGGTTAAAAGAAAGTTTGAAAGAGCCAGAGAAAGAAAATGAAGGAATGGTTGGTGAGAAAGAGACTTTACGAGAAAACCAAGAGATTCAAACTGGAAAGTTCACTGAAGCTGAAAAAGGAAAGAGAAAGATAGATGAAGTTGAACCATCATCAGTTCCTTCTAAAGTTCAAAAGATTACTGATATAGCTGAAGATTTAGAAGAAACTGAAATGCATCAAAGAATAGAAGCACTTGAGGATTTAGATTCTGATTTACCAGACGAATGGTATGACGAGGTACTAGAAGATGAAGATATATGTGATCTTGTTGAAACTCCTGTTGTTCAAGATGATATACCTATTGATTTTGAAGACATATACAATTATCTGGTTAGACAGAAGTACAACAGAGTATTCTTGGATGGACTGACTGTATCTCAAATTAATGAAGAATATGAGAAGTGCATGATAGCAGAATCAACAACACCTGTTGATCAAAATGAGATAAGTCTAGAACATGGAGAATGGACTCCTATGAGTGAAAGTATTAATATTGATGATATTCCTGATAAGGAATTGCACCATTCTGATCCTGATGATATGAGTATACCTGCTTTGAGGATGTGGTTGCAATCAAGAAACTATCCATGGAAAAGACTACAAAGATTACAAGGAGAATCATTGAGAAAGTTAGTGAGAAGCTTTCAACAGTCAGAAAAGATGTATAATAAGATGATTGTACTTGACATGGATAATCCTCAATATCTTGAAATCACAAAGAGAACAAATATTCTGAAGCCACAAGAAATAAAATCTATGGAGTTAGTACGAAGAACTCAGGAAAGAAGAAAGGAATTGATGAAAATGTTTCCCAACACAGAGTAGCAAGCATATAAAGTTGATTTGAATCAAAAGCAACTATGGAACAAAGCAAGATCTACTGGAGACATAGTAAGAAATGTGTTACAAACAGGACAATCTATTTCAGAGCTGTTGAATGCTATGATTGTGCTTGATAAAACAAAAGATGTGAAGATAGTGGCATGGAAGTATGATGAGGTGTTTAATGCTTTTCTGATAAAGAGAGTAAATGCATTATGTGATGTGTATCATTTCTATTCAAGCATTGTTACTCTTCCAATGCAAGATCTAAAAGAATTGCATAAGTTGCCTCTCATTAATCCATCAAAGGCTGCCAGAGGAGAAAATTTTGTAAAGTTACTTGATAGAGGAATCTTCAAAATGCCATCTTTTCTGAAAACTCGAAGTGATCAAGAGGATAAGGCATACTTTGATACTTTGACAAGAGATGAGAAGAAGGGTGAGTCTAGATCTGAAATGGTAGATAAATATCTAGAGGCCTTTGGAGATCAATTCTTTGAGAAAGTAACCAATCCTGGTCTGAAAGTGATAGATGGTACTCAGACATGAAAACCAATCAAAAGATGGTTTTATGACTCTGATACTTTTCATTTAAAGCTTGTAAGAGAAGAAGATGATTGGGAGAACAACGTGATAATCTTGTTTGGAGTTTTGGAGCTAAATTTACTTCATCCAAGTTACATATCATTTTTGTCAAATCAGAAATTTGATCAAGTATCCTCTGTTGAAGTTGAAAATGACAGAAAGTATTTTATGACAATAATCAAATTAATGAATACAGCAATGGAGAGAATTTTTTTGAGGAAGGCGATGGCATATGCTAATATTGTGAAGAAAGACATCAAAGATATAGAATTCATGAGAATTTCAAGCAAGGGAGTATTGGAAATATACACCAAAGAGACTCCAAAGTCAATAGAGATGTATGCTAATGTTGACATTGCAGGTTTAACTAAAGAAACATTGTTGATAATGGAAGCAATGGAGATAAAGACAAATGACTCTAAGCCAAAGCAAGGAATTCTAGCTGAGAAGTTCAAGTCTTCCATAAAGAAAGCTCTTCGAGAACTAGAGTTATATAGAGAGAAGCCAATGTTCAAGATCAAGGAAGACCCAAAAGATTTCTTTTGTTGAAGACAAATGCAAATCTTAGGGGGAGTATTGTTGAAACCCTAGAAAGATTAGCATTTCAGTCTTTAGATTAGTTTTTGTCATAGTGTAGGGACTTATTATGTAAATATATGTTCCTTATTGTTTTCTTGTTATTAGTATAAATAGGATTACTTGTTTTAGTGCAGAAAAAGACATTTGGAGATATTTCATATTCTCTCAAGGGCACTTTGTAATTCTTCTAATATCAATGAAAACTCTATGAATTTTTCTGATATTTGTTTGTTTTGATTACATTGTTCATATTATTGTCAATTGCTTGATAACAATCACAGATTGATCCATTTCAACCTATCAATATTAGCCGCTATACCTTTCATTAAAAAATTTTAATAATCTTTAATTGTATAAAATTATACGTATTGCGACGAAAAGTAGTGGTCATAGATGATTTTTATTGAAAAGTCATAACACCTATTGCGACTAAATGTCGTCCCAACATGTAAGATTTTTATTTTTTAAAACAATTTTCCAGAATTTTTAAATAATAAATCTACAAAATCTAAAAATATGAAACTATAAGTTATAAACCAAACTTCACTCGATTCTAATATAAATAAGCGTAGAGCTAAAAATATTAAGAAGTTATATCACATTATACAAATACATTAATTCGAATAAAAACAAACTAAGTAATCAAATTAATCACTGTCCGGATCTCATATCCATCACATTTGTGAGTTAATACCTATAACACCACCTACAACAAGAAAGGCAAAACCATAATGTATCGATCAGTTGTGGTGTAAATTGTGAACTAAAGTAAGAAAAAAGGAAGAACAAGAAAATATAGATATAGGTTGGTTACAAGCTTAGAAATTGACATGCATCAATTTTATTCACTAACTGAGAAGCCTTCTCGATAAACACCTGCACCTCGATTGGAACATGATGAAGAGTTTAGAGACAGGTGAAAATAAAAGTAAAGTACCTAATTGGCTCATTACTCAACCCAATGGACTAAACTAGAAGGTTGATTTCAAAACCAGTGCAAGAATTTATAAAAACTCATTGCAACTTAAAGAGGATATCAAATTATCAATGCTTGAAGTTCAATTAACAAATGACCTATAAGTACAAATAAATACAATATACCTTTTATTTAAGAAGGTCCAACTTTAATTCTTAGAAATGTTCATACAACAGTCTACAATCAAGAAAAACAATATAAATTTTTAAATTTACATGTGGTTCTCAAGAAATATGTTTTAGTAAAATGTTAGAATATAGATAAAACACCTAAAATATGGTTGTAACTTTGTTTCTTTTTCTTCTTTGTTTATGTAGATACATATGTACCTAGTTTATGATCTTAATGTAATATGTCTGTCATGTCCTTAATGTAAATGAAATATAGGAGTTGAATAAAACAAAATATGTGATTGATGATCTTAATGTTGAATGTTTCAGTGTATGTTTGAATGTTTATTGTTTATTAACGCATGGTTGAACTAACTATATAGGTTTGTGGTTGTTTACATAGATCTTAGTCAAGAATGGTTGAGAAATATGTTTAAACTTAGTCATGTGAAGTTCTTATGCGAATGGCCCATGCGAATGGACCATACGCATGAACAACTTCATGCTAATGAACCAGTCGCACGACTGAACCAGGAGACTGGATCAGTCACACGATTGTGACATGAGATTGACTCAGTCGCACGACTGAACACTCAGTCGTGTGAATGGATCAACCGCATGACTCAGTCGCACGACCGAACCATGCTAATGGTTCAGTCGCACGAATGAGAAACCCTAACCTATAAATACCACTTAATTCGTGGAAAAACAAAACACTTCGAATACCTACGTACTAAATCGCATCCTAGCCGTCCAGAGACTTCTAAGAACCTGTTCCAAGTTCATAGATCGCACTAAATCGATTTGCAATTGTTCTTAATGTTTAGATTCAATCTAAGATCGATTCTACGTGCGTTCTCACTGATTGGATCGCCAATCAAATAGGATTCCGCACTATTTGAGTTGGGGTATACGCGTAAATCAGTTAGTACTCCGTCCCGTACACGGTCCTAACAAGTGGTATCAGAGTTTTGGCTCTTGATTTACGTGTGATTCAATCGATTTTGATATAAAAATCGTGTTTTTCACTCAAAAACGCAATCTTTTTGTGTCAAACAGTGTTTTAGACGTCTCCAGGTCAAAAAGTTAACGTTTTTCCGGCATACTGCAATTAGGGTTAGTGAGAAATTCGTGTTTTTGCGTCAAAATACCTTAAGCCTTCGAATTCTCAAAATTTAGCAGCTTCAGCCGCACGATTGACTCAATCACACGACTGAACCCATCCGCATCCCTCATACGCACGATTGGACTCAGTCGTTCATCCATTCGTACGTCCGAACTGCCGATTCGCATTGCTCATCCGCACTTGTCCATTCGCACGATTGAGCCATTCGCATAGGTTCATTCGCACGACTGATCCATCCGCATTGTTCAATCGCACGAAGAGTTCAATCGCCTTCCTTCAGTCGCACAAGTAAAACAGTTTGTTCTAAAGTTCAAAGTCGATAGTAATGGAGGACCAATATTCAGCTTTCACCGCAGGGAGGGACTCAAGGATCCAAAATCTTTTGCTTCTGGAAAATGAAGTGGGGAATCACAATAAACCCCCAAGCTCATCACGTTAGATGATTACCCACAATGGAAGCAAAGATTCGAGATCTACTTAAACTGAGTAGATCCCAATCTGTGGGAGTCGATAGAGACAGGGTATAGCATGCCTGTAGGTGCAGATGGAGTCAAACTTACCTTAGGCGGCATGACTGATGGCCAAAAGGTAAAGTACAATGCTGAGAAGAAAGTATATGCAATGCTAACTCAGTCAATTCCTAAGGACATCTCCCATCAATTTTCTGAGAACAAGCAAGCAAAGAAGCTGTGGGATGAATTGGAAAAACGGTATGACGGGAATGCGTCATTGAAAGCTCTAAAGGCTAAAGCGTTGAAGAAGGAGTTTGACAACTTCTCATCAATGGGTAAGGAGAGTTGGATGATGTCATCGATCGGTTCTACCACTTGATGAGTGAGCTGCACACTCATGGAGTTACAACGACCATGGAGGACAAGGTGTCAAACTTTGCAGATGGGTTGCCAGAGAAGTAGGTTTCCTTTGTATCCAACCTTAGACAGAATGAGATGCTGGCGAAGTTAGATATCAATGATTTCATTCTGAAGCTGAGAGAGGAAGAGTTGAGGATGAAGTACAGGGCCCAAAAGTCTTCTTATGATCAAAATCCGTTACTGTACAACTAAAATCCACAAGCTAAAACGTCTGGAGCACCACTGCAAACAACATTTGTGTCGAGTTCAACTGCTACATCTCAAGCTACTACTTCAGGATCTGACACGTCAAGGTCATCTTGTACCCAATACATAGCACCTGAAGCCATGCTACATAACTGAAGATCGAGAATCTCAGGAATGTGACAGTAGAGGTAGTAAAGGAGCATATGGATCTCTTAGCAACTGTCGTTCACTCCTATGACGGACTAGTTGTTGGGAAAATGGGAACTGCCATCTGGCAGATGAGGACTACGAGCAGGTAGACGAGACAGATTTGGAAAGAATGGACATCATGTGGGCCTTAGCTAGTGCTGTTCGGAGAGCCAAGAAGTTTGTCAAGAAGACCAGACAGAACTTGATTGCTACTAAGGACACAACTTTTGGGTTTGACAAGACAAACGTTACCTGCTTCAACTGTAGGGAAAAGGGGCACTTCAAGCGTGAATGTGTGAAGCCCAAGAAGACAGGAAATGGGAATCCATTCTCATCTTTCAATCGTCAGGATAAACCCACAAGTAGTCCTACGTCGTCAAGCAAGGATCCTAAGGCCTTGACCGCTCAGGATGACAAAGGACAAGATTGGAGCTTTCGGTTTGTGTCTCCGGGAGAATCCAACATTGCAAATGTCGAGGTGTTGGATGACGATACTGAAAGTGAAGACGATATCGCAGTCGAAATAGCCATTTCTGAAACTGAACAAGCTGCGAAAGTGGTCAAGCCTGTGATTAAAGAAGATGACAAAACTACATGTTCAGAATCTCCAGAAGCTGAAGAGACAATCTCTGCACTGATGGCGGATTCAACTGAATCTTCTCAGGTAAGTTCTAAAGACCAATTGTTTGATAATCATGCTTGTGTTGAATGTAATAAATTTAGGGAAAGCATTGATTTGAAATTTGCTAGGTTATTAGATCATAATGATAGCTTAGTAAAGGACTTGCAACTATGCACAGAAGCAAATCGTGTTTTAAAACAAAATGAGCACAGTTACAAAGAGAAAATAGAACTGTTAAATAAAAAACTTAGGGAAACCGAAGTTGTGGCTTTTAATCAAGCAAATGACATTAAGTTCTATTTAAACACCCTTGAAGAAACTAAAAAGGAAAAAAGCAGTTTTGGAAGTCGAAGTAAATTCATTAAACAGTTGGACTAGTTCTTCTCACATAGTTAAAAACTTAGTAAAAGAGCGAAATAACGGGGAGGGATTAGGTTACAAAGTGGTTCTACCACCACATGAGATCTTGTTTAATACTAAATGTCGACCAGTAAATAACAATCCTATTAAGGATCATGTGGTGACCACTCCTCTAGTTAGTGATCCAGATTGCACTTGTCAAACGGTGGAATCTATCACTAAACTGAAGGAGCACACTTTGAAATCTAAGGGTAAAATGCCTATTGTTAATTTGGATGAGCAATTTGAGAAGGTTGAGGTTAAGTCAGGTTCAACAACGTCTAAAATTGAACACAAAAAGACCAAAAAAGTTAATCAATCACGTGATTCATGTCTAAGTCCAAATAAACAAAAGGGTAAAGATGTTAAAAAGGTTCAAACAATTAGTTTTGTTAAAGAAGATAAAATTCTAAACAAGAAGTGACAAAACCCAACAAGCCCAAAGTCACCCCGGTCTCACACACTTCCCCACAGAGACGTCTTTCCCAACATGTTGAAGGTCAATCATGCTACAATTATGGAAAGAGATGACACGTCGCTTCTAACTGTCCTAAGTATCAGACACCAAGAAAGAAAGTTGAACTTTATGATACAAAATAGATTTCATCTAAAAGGAGTTCTATTACTACACCTAATAGAAATAATGAAGCTAAAATTCAAACCATAAACCAGTCGTCTGTTTATCACAAACAGGCCTTCCACAAAACTGGCATGTGGAAAGAAAAATCTAATCAAGTGTCTGATACTGAGAGCAGTAAGAAGCATGATATGCCCTCGCCTTAAAATGGACAGTGGGTTGAATTTATGATGTTTGATGCCTCTGGGTCATCAAAGCCAGTTAAGGCTTGGGTACCTAACCTAAACTAATCATTTCCTTTATATGTGCAGGGTGTTCGCTATAGTGCTGAAACTAACACTTGGATTGTAGATAGCGGAGCATCAAGGCACATGACTGGAAACCGGGCACTCCTGTCAAACGTCAAACAAATTAAAGGAGGTCATGCTTCTTTTGCGGGAAATAAAGGAGGTTACATCACAACTCAAGGGGAAGTGGGGAGTCAGAAAGTGAAGTTTGATAAAGTAAGCTACGTTCAACAACTTCAAAATAACTTACTTTCTGTATCCCAAATATGTGATAAAGGATTTAAGGTAATATTCGACAACAAGAAGTGCTATGTCCTGAAAAAGGACTATGTGATCCCGAAGGACCAAGTCTTAATGTCTGCCTCAAGATATAATGACCTTTATGTCTTGGATCTATCAAAGGCCTCTACAAAGGATCATCAAGTTCAGTGCTTCTTGTCAAAGGCTACTGAGAAGGATTCTATCTCCTGGCATAGGAGAATGGGACACATCAATCCACGGAAGATGAATCACTTGATCCAGAATGATCTAGTGCGAGGAGTAAATGTCAAAAACTTTCAACTCCCGGATTTTTGTGTCGCCTGCAAGAAAGGCAAACAGACGAAGAAGTCTCATAAGGAAAAGAAAGTTCATTCCATTGAACTGCCTCTTGAGCTTCTTCACATGGATCTGTTTGGTCCAGTCAGTACAAGAAGATCGCAGGCGACTTGTACTGCTATGTAGTTACAGATGACTACTCAAGATTCTCTTGGGTGATGTTTCTGAAATTAAAATCAGAAACATTTGAGTCATTCAAAGAGTTAGTAACTACACTGGAGTCACTCTACAAGCTGAAGGTCAGACAAGTACGCTCAGACAACGAAACCGAGTTCAAGAACCAATGGATGGAGGCTTTCTGCAAAGAAAAGGGAATTGTGCACCAGTTCACTTCCGCCTACACTCCTTAGATGAATGGTGTTGCTGAGAGAAAGAATCGCAGCTTGATAGAGACAGCATGGACGATGCTAGCAGACTCGAAACTACCTATCCAATTCTGGAATGAGGCAGTTACCAATGCGTGTTACACGTTAAATCGAGTTCTGGTGGTAAAACATCATGGCAGTACGTGTTACGAGTTACTTCAACGACGTAAACCAAATCTAGAGTATCTCGAACCGTTTGGCGCACCTTGCACCCTATTGAAGAAAACGCAGGAAGGCAAGTTCAGCGAGAAGGCTGAAGAGGGAATCTTTCTAGGATACAACATACCGAATAAGAGAGTTTACAACAATTCAACGGGTCAAGTTGATGTGTGGTGTAACGTGGACGTTCAGAGGTACACCACCCCTCCAGCTGGAAAAGGACCCGCATTCTTTTTCGATTATGATGGATTCTTCAAGTCCTTCAACATCCCTCTCTCCACTTCTGACGATGAGTTAGCAACCAAAATGATGTATGATGTCTTAAACACACCATCACAAGACTCGACATCATCTGGTTCACAAGGTGAATCGTCTAACCATTCAGGGGGAGCACTCGAGGTAAGCGACTCTTTCTCTGACGATGAAGCCGTGGAGAATGGTCAGAACAATCAGGAGGAACAGGTTCCTACTACTGCAAGTCCACAAGCATCTGACGTTGATGCCTCTGAGTCTTTGGAACCTCACACTCCTACTGCCTCAGATCCGGAACCACACGTTCATAATCTTGATTCTGAGGTTGTTGTTCCCACGACTCTTGGATCACGCCTCAATGTCTATCATCCTTTGGACAATCTCATAGGGGATGTCAGATCAGGAGTTCAGACAACAAATCAGCTATATTCAGCTGATTATGCCTCGGTAATGGAAAAGGGATATCTTCACGATGGTTCATATCGTTGTTTTGTGTCACAGTTTGAGCCAAAATATGTCAGTGAAGCCCTAAATGATGAGGCGTGGGTAAGTGCCATGCAAGAAGAACTTTTTCAGTTCAAGAAGTTAGGTGTATGGACATTCATGGATAGACCTAAAGGTGCTAAGGTCATTGGCACCAAATGGGTCTTGAAATGTAAGAAAGATGACCAAGGTGTAATCATCAGGAACAAGGCTCGACTTGTAGTTCAAGGATTTTGACAAGTCGAGGGAATTGATTACAATGAAGTATTTGCACCTGTGGCGAGAATGGAAGCCATCTGTATCTTCCTAGCCTATGCCTCTTACATGAAGATTAATGTCTATCAACTGGACATAAAGAGTGCATTTCTTCATGGAGAAATCCGGGAAATAGTGAATGTCAGTCAACCCGAAGGATTTGAGGATCCATATCATCGGGACAGAGTTGACAAACTGGATAACGCTCTTTACAGGCTTCACCAAGCCTCGAGAGCATGGTATGAAAAACTCTCAACTCACCTTGTGAAACACGGATTTCACAGAGGTGTAATTGACTGTACACTGTTCATCAAAGAAAAGGATGGTGATCTACTGCTTGTTCAGATTTATGTTGATGACATAATCTTTGGCTCCAAGAACGAAGACTTATGTAAAGAATTTGAAGCAGTAATGAAGGCGGAATTTGAAATGAGTGCCATGGGAGAGATGAAGTTATTTCTCGGGTTACAGGTGGATCAAACACCAAAGGGAATATTTCTACATCAGACCAAGTATGTAGGAAATATTCTCAGTCTGTTTGACATGGAGAATGCTTCCGCAGCTGGGACTCCACTTGCTACAAACCATGATGTAGCACCGGACGAGAATGGTGATCTGGTCGATGCCACCATGTACCGAGGAATGATTGGATCCCTCATGTACCTCACTGCCTCAAGATGATATCATGTACGCGACATGTCTATGTTTAAGATATCAGGCGAAACCAGAAGTTAACAATCTTATAGGGGTCAAGAGGATCTTTCGTTATCTGAAGGGTACACCAACACTTGGGTTGTGGTATCCTCATGAAGATGATTTTGAGCTTACCGCGTAAAGTGACTCGGATTATGGCGGCTGCAAAATGAACTACAAATCCACCTCAGCAGGTTGTCAATTCTTTGGGCGAAGATTAGTCACGTGGCAGTGTAAGAAGCAGACATCAGTTGCATTGTCAACTTGTGAAGCTGAATATGTTGCTGCAGCAAGCTGCTGTTCTGAAATCATCTGGATTCAGCAGTAGATGCGCGACTACGGTTTGCAATTTCCTAACACTCCTATATTTGTTGATAATTCTGCTGCAATAGCCGTTACAAAAAATCCGATTCAACATCCTAAGACCAAACACATCGGTATTAAATATCACTTTATACGTGATTGCTTTGAAAAGAATTTAATCGATGTTGTTAAAATAAATACGGATTTTCAACGCGCTGACCTCTACACAAAAGCCTTTGACAAACCACGTTTTCTATATTTGTTAGAGGTCAACGACGTTAAAAATAAAAGTGATGTCATTCCAGAAGATGAAAATGCTTAGTCCGGCAACGTTTCTTTTATTTTCTTTTATTTTTCTTATTTTAATTTCATGTCTCGTTAAAATCCAAAAAACGCAAAAAATATTTTTGGTTTTAGAATTTTAGGGGGAGAATAGGTTAAATTAGTATTAAATTAGTTGTTTTAATTTCAGTACTTAAAAAAAACGAGGGAGAAGGACAGGCTAGCTGATAGAAATGAGATCGGATCTGTGAAACCGATTCAATGACTATGGAAAATGATAGTACACAGGAACAAAGCATTTGGGACGTTAAAAGATTAAATTGAATTAGATGCGAAATTCAAAGTATAAGTCTGAGAAGTCTGAGCAATATAACAGGAAAAATAATAGTAAAACTGGCTACTACTAAGGTAACACAAAGAAAGTAGATCTAGAGGTTGTTAGACCACTACATGATGTGTCAGTAGATTTAACACAATAGATGATTAGATGTCATTGGTGACTTCAATTTAAACTAAGTTGTTCAACTGACTGTGGGTTCCCATCTTATTACTGGTTAACACAATCAGTTATTTCCAATAAGGGGTGACGAGCAAACAAACGCCACAAATGTGTGCGGATGACCACAAAAAGAGCAAAGCACGAAAAAATGAAAAATAAACGCAATCAAGCTAATAACAAATGTTTTTGGTGCGTTATGTGCAAATAGAAAAAAAATATATGCTCTAACAAGAAGATAGGTTGTGTGCCTCTCTGCTTTGTGATGGCACTGACCTGAGGATAAGCATAACCTATATATTCTAGAATTCATTGTTGTTTGCCGCCTCTCTGCTGTGCGGTGGCACTGACCTGAGGCTTGGCTTCTCTTTGAAATCTCTGAGAATAGTTTCTTCTTGTCAAAATATCCGTAGACCGCTCAAAAATCTCTTGAGGAATGTTGATTACCATATAAGTGTGAGATCCACAAATGTTTGTTGAAATAATTAAACCTTAATTCATCACCAATGAGTGTCAAAATCTGTGTATGGATTTAAGAGGACAAGTATACTGATAATCATCATGAGCAGCAACTCTTGAAAGTCCAAATCAATGTGTACATCCTATAGTACCAGTCTGATTTCCTAAACTTGCTAATGACTCTCGATGAAAACAAGAATCTAGCATTAAAAGGCTTTGGTAAAATGTCCCTAATAATTTGATTGCCTGTATGATTCCATAATGAATCGTTCCACCTATGGTCACATTAATTTGAAGCTGTACTGTTCTAGAAAGAAATCTGCTAGATATCTATCTTAAAATTTCTACCTCAGACAATATCACAAAAATATGTTCAGTTTTATTCCTTAGTTATAGTTGTTTTATTTTGTTTAACTTTTAGTCAATTTAGTTGTATACGTCGGACTATGACGTGGAATTCAATCTGGGATTTAATCACTTAAAAGGTTCACGTCTGAGGTGATCACACACATGTTTTCAAATGTCTAATGGGTCACGTCTGAGGTGACAAAATGTTCTACTGTTAAAAGGATCATGTCTGAGGTGATCAAATGTTTCAAAAGTTAAAAACGATCATGTCTGCGATGATCGAATGCTCAAAATGTTTAATCAATTGTTAAATGGGGTTAACTGTCAAATGGTCATAAAGTCAAAATCATGAGTATGAACCATTCGCACAACTGGACCATGAGTATGGACCAATTGTACGATTGGACCATACTTATGCCCTAGACAACCAAATGGAGCATGAGTATGAACCATTCACACGAATGGCTTACAAGATTGAGCCAGTCGCCCGAATGGAGTTGTGCGAATGAGTCAGTTGCCCGACTGAAACCCAGTCGGCCGACTGAATGTGATCGACTGAACCAATCGCACGATTGAGATCCAATCAACCGAATGAAAAGAGCGAATGGGTCCAGTCGTCTGATTGGAATCAGATTCAGTATAAATAGGGCCATAGTCGATCGCATAAACTCATCACCCCTCATTCGCCCTCAAATCGCATACCCTACCGTTACTCTGCCAAAATTTCCTCTGACCGAATTTGACATCTTATTTCTATATTCTGACGATCTCTGGTGTCTATACAGGTATAATGCGGTGCAATATATACAAATTTCAGTTGATTTGACTCCAAAATCACGATATTCGGCCCTAACCAAGAACCAAGACTTGTTTGGACAAATAACCTAACAAAACTTAGTAAAAAGTTGAAATCAAAGTTATTAGGTGCTAAATAAAGTGATTGCGAGTCTAATGAACCAATACACGATGTCTAATTTTAAGATTTGGTAAAAATTTGAATCTCAATCAAACAGACAGTAGGTCATGCGACTGGACACCCGGTTGAACTACAATCGCACGACTGAGCTGGACGAATGACTCAATCGGCCAAATGAACAATGCGAATGAACTCAGTCCGCCGACTGAACCAATCGCAGGATCAGTCACCCGATTGAACTCAGTTGCATGATAGATCATCCGACTGTATTCAGTCGCATGTTAGGTCAAACGACTAAACCCAGTCGTATGGTTCAATCGCACGATTGGTGCGATTGAACCCGATTGATCTCAAACAGGCTAATTAGAAATGGTTTCTGTTGTGTGATGATCTCACTTGTATGCTTCTTGTGTTACAGATTGATGGCTGATCGGTGGACCATAAACACCAAGCACAATATTTGTGCTCATCTGGACACCACCTCTCAGAATGTTGCCGAGTTTGCTGGCATCATAGCTTTCCTGAAGAGATCACGGATCCACAAAGCCATATCTACACCATGCACTCCCTACAGGTCCATACATCAGGCCTTCTGGGAGGGTGCATCAGTTGATCGATCTCGTGAGCCTTACAACATCAGGAGTACTATATTTGGGCAGGATATAGAGGTGTCAGCTGCAGATCTTCGACGAGTACTCGATCTGGGTGATGATGCTGATCACCCTACCAGGCTACACCCTCTGACTGTGAGGGGATGCTTCCTCAGGATGAAGTATTATGGGACATCAATTCAGGTGTGCTAAACAAAAGCAACCTATGTCCCCAGTTTAAGTACTTGGCACACGTGATACTGAAGTGCATAGTGTCGAGGTGGGGTGGATTTGATGACCTACCAGACCAGATCCAGAACGCCTACGCGGCACTAGTGCTTAACCACCCCTTCAGCTTCTCCTGCATGATATTTGCCTACCTGATAGAGAATCTTGAGGCCAAAGGAAAGGAGGGCTTCTGTATGTACCCAAGATTCTTACAGATGATTATCGATGAGAAGCTGGCTACCTTGCCTAAGGAGAGCCATGATGCGGTATCACTTGAGGTGATGGATGACACGACTTTGGGCCGCATGAAGGTTTACAGCGGAAAGCAAGTCAAGCCCCCTATGAGGAGACTGTTCGGGCACCTGGCCCCGGAGGAGTACGTGGCGCCAGCAAGGCATAAGTGGCGCCATGAGGAGAGTGACTCAGATGTAGAGCACATTGCTCTCCCATCTGATGACTCCGATGATGATGACGGTGACGCTGGTGGAGATTCTGGCCCCGCTGCTTCTAGGAACAGCACTGCACATGTTACATCTCCACCACCAACTCATGAAGAAGCCACCACCGCCGGTTTTCATCAGGATTTTTGCCCTTCCGATGAGCAGGAGGAGAGTGATGAGGAGCCTCTGACTAGGACTGTGGGCAGCAGGGTGGTTGCCACAGAAATAGGTATAAGGGTGGTTGGTGGACGACAAGGGGAGTCCGGGGACACTACTGCTGCTGATTCAGATCCCTCATATACCCCGGACCCGCCCTGCAGCCAAGGGGGAGCCACAGTGCCTAAAGGCACAAGGAAGAAGAGAATGGCTCAACCCCATGGAAAGAAGGGGAAGAGACTAAAGTTCACCTTGACCTCTGCCACTACCACAACCACTACCTCAGCCACTACATCCACCACTACTACCACCTCACACACCACTACCTCAGCAACTCCACCACTTACCCACATACCATCCACCACCACTACAGCTCACCCATCACCACCCACACATATACCACCTCTCATATTCACCACTGCTACCACCACCACCATTAGACACCAGGCAGGACCATCATCTCACTCACCTTTCCCTTCTGGATCATCTCTACCTCCCAGTGGGGTAGAGGATTAGCTTTTAGCACTAAACCGTATGGTGCTAAAGTTGTAAGCCGCCGATGACGAGAAGACTGCACAGCTCAGATAGTTAGTGGAGCTTACTGCTACACAATCACAGCAGATCTCTCAGCAGGCACAGTAGATTGAGGAGCAGGCTCAGCAAATGGCTGCTCAGAGTCTAGAGATTACCCAACTCAAGGAGCATAACGTGCTATCTACAAAGAAGATCGAGGAGTTGGAGGATGCCAAGAGGACCATCATGCTCAAACTTAAGGGCACAAAGGATGAGCCTCTAAAGATCCGAGAGGGCGACGATGATGATGGTGATGATGATGATTGTGATGATGATGATGATGATGGTGATGATGAAGGTGATGATACAGAGGGAGGTGATGATGAGGATGGAGGATAAGATGAAGAAGGAGGAGATCCATCTGCTTCGGGTGCCCAAGAAGCTAGTGAGAGGCGGACCAAAAAGAATCAAGATCAGGGTGTCTCGACATCAGCCCCGATAGTAGAGGAACACATGATTCAGGACAAATGTAATGCATAGATGTTTAAGTAATTTAAACCATGTGTAATTAAATATTGTATTCAACTTATGTGCATGAATGTGTTGCATATATATTTAACGTTTCCTGTCTTGATTGTTTACTGATGAATGATGTATTACATGGTTTTAAATCAAGCAGATCCGAACTTTCAACGAGATGAATACGATGTTGCTCCCCTTCAGCAGATCAAGACTCAGTTCACAATGATACTTGATTTGCAAAGGATTGTTAGGAGGTCAGTGAGCTATGCTCCTGAAGAAGAAGAAATCATTCATGATCTCACTGATGAGCAATTGGCAGAGATGTTCCAGTTAAATCCCGATGAACTGGTCAAAGATGCCCCTACCGTCGAGGTTGCTAGTGATGACGAGCTCCACGATGTTGATGAGATAGAAATTGAAGACGTCACAGCATAGCACTATCCTGAATATACTAATCGAGAGGGAAATGTGGTCCCTAATTTTGGAGATACACTCGACAGTGACGTGTATGCTAAACTGGATATGGTGGAGAGGGAGACCGAGAAATCAGAAAGCCAAGCCCAAGCCTCGGACGCTGATGTTGAGACCAAAAAGGCTGAGTGGGCGGCTTGTTTTGCAGAGATCCGTGCCCAACGCATAGCACCAAAGCCGAGTGCCTACGCCAAGCTCTACAAAGTATATGTATGGGCTTACTTTGAGGATCTAAATGTATATGATGTGAAGCAGGAGAAGGGAATCGAGTACTTCAGATTTCCACATGATCTGAAGACTCTCCCTGGTTTTGAGTGGCATGCCTAAACCTGAAGATCATGTATAGGTTGGACTCACTTTATTATAGTTGTTTACTTTACTGGTAATAGGACTTTTGTTAGTTTCCTTTTGTATGTTCTTTGTATTGTGTAGTTTTGGCAGTCCAGCGAAACTGTGAGCGAATCTATACATTCGCTCACAGTTTGCTGTTCTAGTTTACCCGGCGAACTTGTGTTCTGCCGGGCGAAACTATAGTTTCGGCATGACAGCTGCGAAACTACAACTGCTATATATACTTTTGTCAATTCTCATTGTAAGGTAAGCTTGCAAAACCCTAATCGTGGATCATTGTTGCAAGCTACCTATTCTAAGCAGTTTTTACACAGAAATACTATTGTGCTTCATGTTATTGATTGTTATTATCCATTTTGTAATCAAATATGTGTTAGAATTGTATTCTTTCTTCTCAATTGTTATTGTTTAGCATGGATGTTAGATATTGAGCAATTCATCACTTCAATTGCACTGTTTTTCGATCACATGGACCAACAATATGGTATCAGAGCCTTAGTGCTCTTGATTTGTTGAGTTTTTGTGGTTTTTGTTCAATATCTAGTCTCAATCAATTTTCATTGGATTATAAGGTGTTTTTGACATGGAAATTGATTGAATTATGCTCGTTTTTGATTGTGGAGGATTCTACAATCATCAGATCTCAAATTCATTGAGTTTTGGATGATTTCAGATTGATTTTGAGGTGAAAAAGGGTTTTGAGATCGATCAGCGAATTTGGTGTTCTTACAGCGAAACTGTCATCATCTTTCAGTGAAATTATGAGTTATCTTGCATCAGAAGTTGTTTTCTAGAGATTCTGCGAAACTAATCCCTTGAACGAAAGTTCATTAGTGTTTGTGAACAATCATAAAGCGAAATTGCTGTCGAATTTATTTTTGAACGAAAGTTCAAGCTTGTTTCGTGCGAAGTTAGTAGCGAAACTAAGCCAGTGGTGTCTCTGTTCAACCGAAAGTGCTGCCGAAATTGTCAGCGAAAGTAATTCTTCAGCGAAATTGTCATCCAAGTCATCTTTTTCTGCGTATTTGTCAGCGAAATTATAAACCTTTCTGCCGAAACTATAATGTCAAAATTAACTACTCTCACACTTGCTGATCTTGAAAGTGTTGCTCCTAATAGACCTCCAAGACTCATTAATGGAGATAATTTTGAAGATTGGAAGAGATGTCTCAAAGCTTTCTTCTTCTACACTGATCATAATCAATGGGAATCGATTATTTCTGGTCCTCACATACCAACGATTACTGTTGGTGATGTTGTTTCTCAGAACAAGGACCCATCTTCCTATACTGAAAGAGATCTGAAATTGATTGATTGTGATCAAAAGGCTTTTGGTGCTCTACTCTTTGTTTAGCTCCAGACATCTACAACTGTTTTGCAGAGCATAAAAATGCTAAATCTCTTTACGATGATTTATGTGAATTTTATGATGGTAATGCAGATTTGGTAAAAGATAAGAGTATTCAGGCTGAAAAAGAGTTCAATTCATTTGTGGGATACAAGAATGAGAGTCTGACAGATCTTACAAACCGTTTCTTAACCGTCTCAAGCACTTTAAAGAAATATGATGAAAGGCTCTCCAACAGTGAACAAGTTAATAGGCTTCTCGATTCTCTTCCACCACAGTGGAGTCTTCAAGTGAGAATGCTTAAACAAGAAAGAGGTTTTACAGATTACAAGCTGATGGATATCATTAACAAGTTGAAATCTATTGAGTTGGATATGAAAAGAAGGGAATTTAACCAGACTATGATGCCCACATCTGGTTTTTCTCAAAGTGTTGCTTTGTTGTCATCCGCTGCAAACTGTCACATACAAAATCCAATTCAAGGAGGGAGTAATACAAGTAATTTCTCGAGTGGGAATAGTCATGTTGGAAGAGATTTGGGAAATTCTAAGGTCAATGCTGAAACTTCAATTCCATCAGAAACAATGGCTCTTTTTGGAATGTTTGTTCAGAGCTATGAAGCTCTTGTTGCTAGAGAAATGAAAGGTAAAGGAATGACTATGGAGGACATGTATCAGGTTGAACTTGATGATCTTGAAGAAACTGATATTCAATGGCAAATGGTGATGTTAACTTTAAGAGCTCGGAGATTTATGGAAAGAACAGGCCGAAAGAACTTTGGTGGTCAATCATCTACTTCAAAACTGGGATTTGATAAGTCAAAATTAAGGTGCTTTAATTGTAAACAATTGGGACATTTTAAACGTGAATGTCCATTACCAATTGTCACAGATCCTAGTAACTCTGGAGTACCAAGATTGACAGCAGAGAAAGAAAAGGAAGAAGTGAATCTAAAGAAGGAGTCGGCTTTGATTTCGAATTTTGACTGGAGTGCAGAGGTGGAAGAAACAAGAACTGAGATCAATCACGTGTTAGTTGCTGAGTTTGTGGAAAGTAATGAAGAGGTAGATGGTGAAGATGGATTTGTGATGTTCAAGGAATTCAAAAGAGAAAACAAGTCATTAGTAAATGGAAAAGAAGAAAAGGCAGATGGAAATAGGAAAGATGAAATTGCAGGCTTAAGTGAGAAAAGAAATTCAAGAGATGAGATAGGAAAGGAGAAGGATGATGTTGCTACTACTGTTGAGGAAAAGAAATCAAGTACTCCAGTATGCATGTGTGACAAAGCTTTAGCTGCTGAAAGAATGATAATGGGACTTCCATACGAGGTAATATAGGATATGTGTTCACCTGCTTGTAAAATTAGGTTATTTGGGATTTATAAGGCTAACCGTTTGTTAATTGATAATGAAAAGAATTTAAAGCGAATTAATGATGAACTTAAAATGAATGAATCAAAATATTTTTTGAAATTAAATGAGGCTTTAAAAGAAAATGATCATATAAAAAGAATTGTTTTGGAAAGAAATGTCGAGATTAATACATTGACTGAAAGGGTTGCTCTTGCTGAATTTTAAGCAAGCAAACTTCAGTCAAAGTTAGATAAATGGACTATTTCTGGAATGAAACATGATGATCTTTGTAAATCTCAACGGGGAGCAAGAATTAAAACTGGTTTGGGTTATGAAAATGTACAGGTTTATCCTCCACCTAGTACATACTGTTATTCTCCTATGCCTGTTCCTCATCCTTCTAATGATTTAATCAAAACAGATACTGACAGTATGTCTGCAGGTTTAGTGGGGAATAACTCTAAGTACATTCGTGAAGACTACGACTATAGACCAACTAGTGGGCTTGGATGCACTAGTTCTAGTACACCTGAAAATCAGCAGTCTGTTTTAGATCATAAGTCTAGTTTAAATTCTGTTTTTGTTTCTAGTTCAAATGTAACAGACTTGAATGTCTCATGTTCTCATGATAGTTTTATTCCATCTTGTAATTCAGATCATGGTAGTGATGATTTTTGTTCTCATAATGAATGTAATGCATCTGATCTTTCTCCAAAAACAACTGAGCAACTTAAAACTAATTGTTTCGAAAAGTTCTTTTCTCAACCTATTCCATCTTTCACACCATTAAATATGACGTCATCTGAGAAATGTATTTCTTCTTCATCTGACACCAGTACCAGTGGTACAAGTTTTACTGATATGTCAGATGAATCTTGTTCTAATTTTGTAAAGAAAAATTCTTGTTCAAATAAACATCAAACTCATGAGTTGTATGAGACATTCAGTGATGTTGATTCTAGTTTGTCTGAATGTGATGAGGAGATTATTATTGATCCTATTTTTATCTCACCACATAATAGACCTAGATTCAAACCTCATTGTTTCAGGTGTGGTCAAGAGGATCATCTTGTCAAAAATTGTCCTTTGATTCAAGGATCCTCTAATAGGAACTGTTTTGGAAATAAATTGACAAAATTGGTTAATAATTTCTTCTGTAAAAAATCTGCTTCTTTAAAAAGCAAAGTTGTTTAATCTTGGGTTCCTATTACTCCTGGCTAATTGATTTGTTAATTCTTTTCAGGAGTCCTCGTCAAAGATTGTAAACAGTTTATGGCATGTTGATAGCGGGTGTTCCAAACATATGACGGGATTAAAGGACTTGTTGACCAACTATCGGATTATAGATGGAGGATATGTAGCTTTTGCTGGTAATAAAAAGGGTGGAAAAATGATTGGACAAGGAGAAGTTACCAATGGTTCTCTCACTTTGGAAAAAGTCAACTATGTTCCCGAATTGGCTTTTAATCTTCTGAGTGTTTCTCAAATCTGCGATAAAGACATTCCTGTTCTATTTAAATCTGATGAATGTCTATTTTTAAAATCAGAGATTGTCATTCCAGATGATTTGATTCTCATGCGTGCTCCAAGGAAGCATGATACGTATCTTCTCGATATGAATTCAAGCGAATCAAAGGCTACTGCAACTTGTCTTCTTTCAAAAGCATCAACCTCTGAGTCTCTCTTATGGCATCGTCGTTTAGGCCAGGTTAATTTTAAGATAATTAATAAATTAGTAAAGAACAATCTTGTTAGAGGACTTCCTTCAAAAGATTTTTCTGTTAATGAAAAATGCATGGCATGTGCCAAGGGGAAACAACATAAGAAACCTCATAAGCCCAAACTTCTAAATAGCATATCTTGTCCTCTTGAGTTGTTACATACTGATTTATTTGGGCCAATTAGTGTTAAATCAATTGCTAAAAAATCTTTTGTCTTGTTGTTACAGATGATTTCTCAAGATATTCATGGGTGAGGTTTCTTGCACACAAAGGCGAAGTTGCAGAGGAATTGCAGAGATTAATTCTTTCTATCGAATCAATCAGTAAAGAAAAGTTATGGGACTAAGAAGTGACAACGGCACTGAATTCAAAAATCAGATTCTCGATTCATTTTGTGCTCAAAAAGGGATTGTGAGACAATTTAGTGCTGCAAGAACACCCCAGCAGAATGGTATTGCCGAACGAAAGAATCGCACTCTTGTTGAAGCTGCTCGTACAATGCTGATAGAATCTTCATTACCCATTATTTTCTGGGCTGAAGCTGTAAATTGTGCATCATATGTTCTAAACCAGGTGTTAATTGTGAAAGATAAAGTGAAGACTCCTTATGAACTTTTTCATAAGAGAAAGCCTCTAATTGATTTCTTTCGACCATTTGGTTGTTCTTGCACTCTTCTGAATACTCAATCTCAAAAGACAAAGTTTGGTGTTGTTTCTGATGAGTGTTACTTTGTTGGTTATTCTTCTTCGCAAAAGGCATATCGGGTTTATAACAAAAGAACACGTATCGTTCAAGAGTCGTTCTATGTTGATTGGCAGGAATCCAATCCTTCTGAAGTTAGATCTGAACCAGCATGGTTCTTTGACTCCGATACTGTGTTCAATTCGTTCAATCTGCCAGTTTTCGATGATGATATATCCATTCCAAATACTCAAACAAATATTATTTCATCATCTCCATCGTCTGTTCCATCCACCACATTAGTAAATGATGCTGTTTCAACTGATGTTAGTTCTTCGTCTCCAATGACTGATCCGGCACATCATCTGATTCTTTACCTCCTACATCTTCTCCTTTACCTGATCCAACACCTATCATCGATTCACCTTCATCTAATCTTTCACCGGCTATGGGCGATACTTCTTCAACCATCTTTCCTTCTTCAAGTGATTACAAAACTTTGAAAGATCATCCACTTGACAACGTGATTGGATCTGTCTCTGATGGTGTTCGCACGCGAAGTCAATCTGGTCTAATTAATGTTTGTCTTTTCTCATGCTTCATCTCTCAAATTGTCCCGAAGAACGTTCATGCTGCTCTACAGGATCCTTGTTGGGTAGAGTCTATGCAATTGGAACTTCAACAGTTCAGAAAGCTTAAGGTTTGGACCTTAGTTGATTTACCTCCTAACAAATATCCAATCGGTACAAAATGGGTGTTTAAGAACAAACCAGATGATCGAGGAGTAGTGGTGCGTAACAAATCTAGACTCGTTGTGCAAGGCTTTGCTCAAGAAGAAGGGATTGATTATACAGAAGTCTTTGCTCCAGTTGCTCGTCTTGAAGCAATCAGAATATTTCTCGCTCATGCTGCTCATAAACAATTTAAAGTATATCAGATGGATGTGAAGTGTGCTTTTCTCTACGGAGACATTGATGAGGAGATATATGTGTGTCAACCACCAGGTTTTGAGGATCCTGATTTTCCTGATAAAGTGTTTAAGCTTGACAAATCTCTGTATGGTCTTCATCAAGCACCCAGAATCTGGTATGAGACCCTTACACAATATCTTCTAAGCAATGGTTTCTCTCGTGGTACCATCGATATGACTCTATTCAAAAGAGAAGTGAATGGTGAAATGATATTTGTCCAAGTTTACGTTGATGATATTATTTTTGGATCTACAAATTCTCAATTGTGTAGAGAGTTCGAAGAAGTTATGAGCCAAAGGTTTGAAATGAGTATGATGGGTGAAATGTGTTTCTTTCTTGGATTACAAGTTGAACAACAGAAAGAAGGAATTCTTATTCATCAGGAGAAGTATATTAAAGATATTTTGAAGAAATTTAAGATGGATGATGCTTCTACAGAGATGACTCCTTTACTGCTCAGACTTGTCTCACTCCAGATGAAAACGGAAAACCAGTTGATCCTCATCTTTTTAGATCTATGATTGGCTCTCTCATGTATCTTACTGCAAGTCGTCCTGATATCACTTTTGCTGTTGGTTACTGTGCTAGATATCAGTCGGCTCCAAAGGAATCTCATGAGAAAGCTGTCAAAAGAATATTTCGTTATCTCAAAGGATCATCTCGTTTAGGATTGTGGTATCCATATGGAGGGAATTTTGATTTACATGCTTACTCTGATAGTGATTCCAATGGTTGCAGGTTAAACAGAAAATCTGTGTCGGGAGGTTGTCAATATTTGGGGAATTGTTTGGTATCTTGGCAGAGCAAGAAACAAACTACTGTTTCTCTTTCTACAGGGGAAGCTGAATATATTGCTGCCTCAAGCTGTTGTTCTCAAGTTCTCTGGATCCAACACCAAATGATTGATTATGGAATTAATTTTCTCCATACACCTTTATTTTGTGACAATGAAGCAGCCATTGGAATTGCTAAAAATCCTATTCATCATTCCCGAACCAAGCATATCGAGACACGAATTCATGCGATTCGTGATGCTCAAGAAAAGGGTTTCATTGATATTATACCCATCGATACAAAAAATCAAAAAGCTGATCTTTTCACAAAAACTTTTGATAAACCTCGTTTTTATGAATTGATTTCTATGCTCGGGTTAATATCTTTTTAAATTTTCATTTTCTATTTCTTTTATTAAAAAAAATTAATAATAAAAGTGATTTCTTGAAATTATTTATTATTTGAAAATAAAAATTTGGGGGAGTAATTTCATATTCTGAGATCGGAATTTAAAATGATGAGAAATGATTGTATATTCTCTAAGTATATTTTTATACATGACCGGTGCTTCAATGAGAAATGATAGTAACTGTTACTGGATTCTGTTTCACATAAATTTTTAAGGAAAATTGATCAGATTCTTTAACGATATGCTTGATAGACTCAGCCTGACGAATAAAGTAGACAGCAGCTCTATGATTAAATTAAACATCATGCTTAAGAATGTCTGGATTTACTCAATTGTTTTGGCTTGCACAAAAACTGAGTCCTGACAAAAATTGGATTGAGAATGAATCTTTCGTCCATTTTGCTTTGATATGTCATCTCCCTGAACCATAGCTGGTATATTCTTGTGTTGAGGTATCGTGTGTCTGTGCTAATCTCCTCTGCTGTACGGAAGTACTGACCTGGAGTGATGATCTCCTCTGCTGTACGATAGTACTGACCTGGAGCTCTCATCAGCACATGTTTAAATGGTTATCTCCTCTGTTATACGTGAGTATAGATCTGGAGCTCTCACCATTTTGATATAATTATGTCAAATCATCTTATCGATGAGTTCCTTTCAGAATGAAATATTCTGTTTATAATCATTTGCACACCAATGCACAAGCCTTGTTCTATGGAGATTGATTCAAAATTCAAGAAATCCTGAGGTTGGGTGAGGGTTTTTACCAAATGATTGTGGGGTCCTAACATTCTAAAGCATCTAATTGAACCTTAAACAAATCATAAGCTGTTTGTTGAAAAAGAATAAGGCATGAGTTTAAGTGGACAATTATATCAGCAATCGTTATTGATTTGTTCTAATTTCAGTTGTTTCTGTGCAGATTGTGATCAGATCCTGTTTTCAGTATGATCTCATTGCTGGTCGATTCATAAATATCTAGAGAATGTGATCTCTGATTAATTTAGATCTCATTATGTGATGTGCTTCATGTTAATTAATAAAAAAAAGGGGTGCCGAAACTATACTTTCGCTAATTGTTTCGCAAGGCGAAACTGTAATTTCGCTAGGTTTACTAATTAGTTGTCAACTGTTTTTCTCTTAGCGAACTTACAGTTTTCCTAGGCGAAACTGTAAATTCGTCCAACGAATTTATAGTTTCGCCCTCAGCGAAACTATTTGCTATTTAAGTCGTTTTTGCGAAATTCTTATCATAATTTCGCAAAAACGTTCTGTGTAGATCTTAGGGTTTTTCCGTGACTTTATTTGGCGATTTTGCATTTTGATTGTGTTTTGGACTGATTAACCGTTTCATTTGCTTCGCATGTGAGTTTCGAACCTTGTAACATCATTTAATCTGGTTAAAATCATCTCCATTTAAGTGATTTGGATTTTGACTCTTCGGTGGGTTCGCTGTTCATCCAGCGAAATTGCAGATTCTTCTGCGAAACTGAACGAAAGTTCTCATCTTCTCAGCGAAACTGTAAAGTTATGCTGTCCGGGCGAACTTAACAGTTTCGCCAGATTATCTTTAGTTTCGCAGAATCTGGTCTTAAACTTGCACAGTTTCGCTTGGTCTTGTTTTCTTGTGAACAGCGAAACTATTTTTTTGAACAGCGAAACTAATTTTTTACAGCGAAACTATGTTTGTGCTTGGAGAAATTAATAGCGAATCTTCTTTAATCTATCCTCACCTTGTCGAAATTGCTTTTTGTTCAGCGAAAATAACATGTTTCAATGAGCGAAACTATTGTTTCGCTTGCCGAAACTGTTAGTTTTCATTGTCGAAACTGTTTTTGTTCAGCGAAACTATCATGTCTTAATGAGCGAAACTATTGTTTCGCTTGACGAAACTGCTAGTTTCCTTTGTTTTAGTATTATTTTCTTATTTTCATAATTTCTAATTCACATTTAATTGTTTTCTTTATCAGGTTATCATGGCTAATCTCAAATTTGATGAGCGGAAAAACATCACAGCCATTTTAGATGATACTCACCCTAAGGCAACTGGATTTCGAGATTGTATCAGATGGCTTCAAAGATCACCTATAGCTTATGCCATATCTCATTCGCCTACTATTTATGATCTTCATATTAGAGATTTTTGGCGATCTGCAGAGTATGATACTAGAGGAGATGTACAGCGGATCACTGCCAAAGTTATTGATCATGAAGTGACGATCACTGCTGAGAATGTTTCGAGGATTCTTAGACTTGAAGATGATTCTGGAGATGAAGTAGCTATGACAGAGTCTGAGGTGTTTCAAGCTTTTAGAAGTATGGGGTATGAGGGACCAGCCTTTGGTTCAAGGAAAGAGATCAAGAAGTCATTCTTATCTAAAGAATGGAGATATATCGCTCATGTTTTTATCATGTGTCTAGATCACCGTAAAGGTGGATCCGATGGACTTAATCTTGATTGGGCTAAGGCAATGGTGCTGTGTTGTAAAAGGGAGAAGGCCAATATAGCTAGATTGATTTTTGCATGTATGGCAGAGAATGTGATGGCTGTAAAGAAAGACAAATGGCTGCTGTACCCTCGTTTTCTTCAGATGATTTTTGATGATCTTATACCTGATGTTCCAAAACATGGAGAGATCAAGAGGCTGGTGCAGATGAATCCCCGTATTTTTGCTGACTGCTGTGCTATTCGCCACGATTTTAGTGGTAAAATCACCCATCTTTGGGAAAATATGTATCCTCCAGAACGCTGGAATTATATTAGACGAGTGGATGAGTCTGAGAGTAAAAGAGCTGAAGAAACAAGAGTACAGCAAGCTGATGCTACAAAGAAAAGGAAGAGATATGCTAAAGAAAAGGATTATGATTTTGAAGAGGATATTGATGCACAAGCTGAGGAAGTCAGGGTTGAGAAAGAAAGGAGGTCTAAGAAGAAAACTGATTTTGCTGAGCCTGAGCGGCGAACCAAACATAGACATGAGGGATTTACAGCTAGAAGAGAGGCTAGTGAAAATCTTGATGAGGATGTGATACAACCTGAATACTTCGTTGGCTAATGAACTGAGTATGATTAAGACTAAACTTACAAATCAGGAGATCAGAGAAAGACAGAAAGATGAGGTGATTGAAGAAATGCAGAGAATGTTAGTTGATCAAAACAAACTGGTTAAGAAGTTGTTTGAGGAGATTACACAACTGAAAGCTGCAGCCGGCCTACCTAGTCAACTGACTCAATCTGAGTTAGATGATTTGACTGATACATCAAAGTACTCATTTCTGAATGTGGGTACTTCATCTAAGGTAGGAGAGGGTACTTCTGGAGCAGCAACTACTGGTGGAGGAGAGCAGGAAATTCCAAGAGAGGATGTTGGAAGGAATGATGAGGAAGATATTATTGAGGCTGGGTTTGTAAACATGCAGTTTGATTTTGAAAAAGATCTTGTTGGTGAAGAAGTTGTTGTTACAGCTACCACTGAAGGAGTATCTGATAGAGGCAAAGGGTTGGTTGATGAAGAGGAGGAAGATGAACAACTTATAGACTATGATTCAGAACCGGAGTTTTATGAAGTTGATGAGCGACCATTGATTTATGTTGCTAAGAAGGGAGAAGATGATGCAGATGTTTTTGAAATGGATAAAAATGATTGGTTGGTGAAAGAGAAGGAGGTGGAGGAAATCACTCCTTTGTTTCAAAATTTGGAGGGATTAAGCAGGAAGGAAGCCGATAAGAAAATCATAAGCTGGTGTTACAATCCCAGTTTAAAGATGTTCATGATCAAGAGACGGGGAGGAAATATAAGTTATATGCTTAAGAGGAAGGATTTTAAGACCTTTCCTAAATGGGATTTGAGACGTTTAGCAACTCTACCTTTGATCAATGCTCACTTAAGTGAAAGAGCATCATTTCTTGAGAAGGAGATAAAAAATGGACTTAATGATAATTTTGAGTCTTTTGGATATATGAAAGCTGAAAGAAAGAGATCAAAGAAGGATAAAGATTGGGAGACAGGAAAAGGAAGGATTGTACTAAGAGTTAAACCTCCAAAGACTGTAAATCGGGTAAGATTGGCTGATCCTCTTCCCCAACAACTACAGGACTTTGAGAAGTGGTTTTATGACAACAATACTGGAGAGGCTGTGATTAGAGCTAAACATGGAAAGGAGTTCAGAGTTTTTGATCCGATGGAGCTGTTTAGTTTTTGTGATGAAGACCTTTTGGTACTATGTGAAATCACATTAAAGCTGGGGCTGGAGAGGAAACTAGAAAAGAAGCTAGTTTGTTCATGAATGTTGCAAACAAGATAAGGGGAGTAAGGTCGGAGGTCAAGAAGCTAGCTGAAAGGGTGAGAGCTCAGGATGAGTTTGATATGGATGTTCAAGATTTGACCAGGCAGTTTGCAAAGGCTAGTGGTCATTCTGAAGAAGCTAGTGATGCAGGAAAGAACCTTGGAGGATCATTGGCTGAAGCTTCTGAGGATGTTGCTGCAGGAGGTGATGAAGACAGATCAACGGCAGCAGAGGAAACTGGAGCTGACAAGTCAAATCAAGAAGAGTGAAGATAGTGAGATCCAACCTAGGGGAGTATTGAAGATCATGTATAGGTTGGACTCACTTTAGTATAGTTGTTTACTTTACTTGTAATAGGACTTTTGTTAGTTTCCTTTTGTATGTTCTTTGTATTGTGTAGTTTTGGCAGTCCAGCGAAACTGTGAGCGAATCTATACATTCGCTCACAGTTTGCTGTTGTAGTTTACCCGGCGAACTTGTGTTCTGCCGGGCGAAACTATAGTTTCGGCATGACAGTTTCGCTGGTAGCGAAACTGTCTGCGAAACTACAACTGCTATATATACTTTTGTCAATTCTCATTGTAAGGTAAGCTTGCAAAACCCTAATCGTGGATCATTGTTGCAAGCTACCTATTCTAAGCAGTTTTTACACAGAAATACTATTGTGCTTCATGTTATTGATTGTTATTATCCATTTTGTAATCAAATATGTGTTAGAATTGTATTCTTTCTTCTCAATTGTTATTGTTTAGCATGGATGTTAGATATTGAGCAATTCATCACTTCAATTGCACTGTTTTTCGATCACATGGACCAACAGAACCTGCTGTATGCTGATCCCAGGAAGATGTCAGGCTGGTTTGAAGCTGCGTTGAAGAGAGAATATCACACTCAATGGGTTAACTTCAAGCCTCAACAACCTACGAGGTACATTCGAAGGTCGGAGGTGGACCCAAGGACTGGGAAACCCAAAGTGGTGTTGAAGTGGAGTCCTCCTCGTACTATGTCAAAGATCCCCATGAGGGAAATGCTATAGGAATTCACTCTCCACTTCAAGTGGTGGTATTATGACTGGAGAACAGGAGAAGCGGTCATAGTGTTAGAGAAAGAGCGCCAAATGAAGACCATCCGGGTATTTGACCCAATGTGGCTAACCAACCTGTCAGCTAGTGATGTTTATATGTTATACAGGTGGCCATTATTATATTATCTGTAGGATATCGTACAGGCCCTCCAGTTTCAGAATGTGATAAGACTCTGCTTTGCTTTTGAGATACATGCAGGAGTCACAGTAGAGGAGAGGCATAAGAAGTTTGATGAGCTAATGAAGGACGCTAGACAATGATAGAAACTAGGTCCAAAGGGGGGTTTGTAGATACATATGTACCTAGTTTATGATCTTAATGTAATATGTCTGTCATGTCCTTAATGTAAATGAAATATATGAGTTGAATGAAACAGAATATGTGATTGATGATCTTAATGTTGAATGTTTCAGTGTATGTTTGAATGTTTATTGTTTATTAACGCATGGTTGAACTAACTATATAGGTTTGTGGTTGTTTACATAGATCTTAGTCAAGAATGGTTGAGAAATATGTTTAAACTTAGACATGTGAAGTTCTTATGCGAATGGCCCATGCGAATGGAGCATACGCATGAACAACTTCATGCTAATGAACCAGTCGCACGACTAAACCAGGAGACTGGATCAGTCGCACGATTGTGACATGAGATTGACTCAGTCGCTCGGCTGAACACTCAGTCATGCGAATGGATCAACCGCATGACTCAGTCGCACGACTGAACCATGCTAATGGTTCAGTCGCACGAATGAGAAACCCTAACCTATAAATACCACTTAATTCGTGGAAAAACGAAACACTTCGAATACCTACGTACTAAATCGCACCCTAGCCGTCCAGAGACTTCTAAGAACCTGTTCCAAGTTCATAGATCGCACTAAATCGATTTGCAATCGTTCTTAACGTTTAGATTCAATCTAAGATCGATTCTACGTGCGTTCTCACTGATTGGATCACCAATCAAATAGGATTCCGCACAGTTGGTATACGCGTAAATCAGTTAGTACTCCGTCCCGTACACGGTCCTAACAGTTTATACTATTAGCTAATTGTGAAGGTTTAAGATGATAGAAATTGTACTTCTAAAAAGCATTGAACTAGAACAAATACGAAATCAACATGTCAATCTACTTTCTTATACAACAAAACATGAGTACACACACTATACTTCATGTTTAAATAAACACAAGCTATAGTTAGGTGTATATCACTTTATCAACAAAATGATTTTTAAAAACAATAACTTTTAAAAAGTATCTTAGCCTAGCTTATAAACCCGTATGATACACGGGTAGTAAATGAAAATGCGTCACGAAAGGTTTTTTCCTACCAAACAGAAGTGACTTTTCAAGTTGTAATTACAACATGACGTTAATATTTCTTATTCAGTGAAATAAAGAAATGATTGTCATAAAATGCTTAAAAAACAACAAACATGTAAGAAAACTACAAATTGACAAAGATCTCTTTATAGACGACGTTCTTTATTGTGTTTGTAAGATTCCCATCTTTGTCTAGAATTAATCGTTTCAATCTATGAGTGGAGACTGGACTTTTGAAGTACAAACTAATTTTGGAAAGAGATTAACCTTGGCTTTTGTTATTTGTCATAGCAAAACACAAAGCCAATGGTAATTGTCTTCTTTTAAACTTGAACGAGATTTTTTTGTCTGAAGGAATTAAACTGAGTCTTGGAATAAAAGTACAGTTTCCAATGTTGCTTATTGAGATGATTTCTGCTTCTATAACATGTTCTCCTAGAGAGATAATCTATAGTCTTGTAACATTACATAATCGTTTTTGGTCAATATTTTTTAACAACATCACAGATTCACCAACCTTCAAAGTTAATTTATGATCTGATATACCTGATAATTTAAGTCCATTCATAACATTAGGGGAGTAAAGGTTCTTGTCAAAATTATCATGGACATAATCTGACCTGCAAAAACTCACTGCTAAAATAATCCTATTCGTCTGCAGGTAAACAATCATTAACATCTTGGACGTGTTCATTTGTAGGTGCTAGTATGGCTCCCTCCTTAAAAAATTTTTTTCCTTCAAGTTCTGAATGATTTCTGGCTATAAAAAATCGACAAAAGAAGAAATTGGAACATTTGTATCAGTTATTAGAAGATCCTCGAGTATGTCTATAATTTATTCAAAGTCATTACAATCACCGATCTATCCTTCATCAAAGTCTAAAAGCCAGTTAGAAAATTGTCTTGTCTGTTTAATCTTGCATGCATCGCCTCCTATTGTTAACCTCATAGTTTTTTTTGTTAGTCTGAATACCTTGCATTTTGACGAATTATACGATGAACTTAACGATGCATAAATGATATCATGTCATGTTACATTTAGTATAATAGGCAGAATCTGCCTAAAATCACCTCCAAATACAACAACTTTTTCATCGAATAGCGCCTCATTTTTTGGTTCTCATAGTCATGTTCAACGCCTCAAATGCATGTTTATGTATCATTGATGCTTTATCCCAAATTATCAAATTTGACTTTTGTAAAAGTTGTGCCACATCAATGCCCAGCTTTATATAACAGAAAGAATCTTTAGTCAAATTTAAAGGTATCAAAAACTTTGAATGGGCGGTGCGTCCACCGGTTAAAAGCAGATGATGTCTTCCAAAGAAAAGTCTTTCCAGTTCCACCATATCCATATACAAAAAATACACCACCTTCAGGATGCTCAACTCAACAGACCATTATACAATTCATTCCAACCATTTGTAAGGTGTACCTATCGTATTTCCCTTCAACACGCACATTCCACATGGTGTCATCTTCACACATAATGTTTACGGAAGGTAAAACCTCATTTCGAAAGAAGAAATTGACCCACACCACCATATGTTTTGGCTTAATTGAAACAAAAAACATAAATGAGAAATTATTTAGTTGGATATAAAACATAGAATAGTAAATTCGTACTAATAAAACTTACCAAGTAGGCTAGAGATGTGTATAGAACATGTGCAAAAAACCCGGTGGAAGTTCAATCGAGCGGAAAGTGATGTTACTTGACCTAAATACATAAACATAATATTAAACATGTATTCAAAACATTTTTAAAGAAATTCAAAATTAAAATAAAAAATCAACTAAAGGATCTATTAACAGTTACTGGAATAAATACAAAAATGATAAATCCATTTACAGATCCTCGGGTCTGTATTGGATGTGGCTTGAAACCCTAAGAAATCTTGGAGAATTTTGGAAAATAATTCAATACGAAGTAAACAAAATACTTCACTAGATACATAATGGTGATTCGAAACCCTACGAAATCTGAAAACTAATAGTAACAGATTTGCACAAAATCGTTGAACAGATCTTCAAAAATAAGAATAAAACATGAACATATGGTTAAAATAACCCTAAAACGAAGCCGAAAAGTTAAGTTAGTTAGATACTGGAAAAATAAAAAACTATACAAACGAAAAATATAAATCCATTTAAAGATCTACTATGAACAATAATTTAAGTAAGAAAAAAAAAGTCTTGAAAAGTCATTCAATCTGAATACACAAAATACTTTACCAAATCCAATCTAGGTTATTTCAAACCTACAAAATCTAAAAACTAATAGTAACAGAAAAACACAAAATCGTTTAACCGATCTTCAAAAATAAGAACAAAACATGAACACATGGGTAAAAAAAACCCTAAAACAATGTCGAAAAGTTACAACTCTTTGAAGGTATAGAAATATGACAAAATTTAGTTCAAAATAAAAAATATCTTCATGAGAAATCATATATGAAATAAGTGAGAAACACGATTTAAAAACTCAAAGACAAACAAGTATGAAGAAAACATGAACAAATGGTTAAATCATCTTAAAAACAAAGCATAAACGTTAAAAAATCATACCTCATGAAGGAAACGATGCGAGGGTGCCATTAGAGGAACAAAATCTTCGACAGAAATCATCAAGAATCGATATTCGGTAGACTTTGGTCAATAAAGGTAGTTTAATCGGTGAAGAGTTTTGGGGACTTAGGGTTTTAAAACGGGTTATAACAAATATATATGATCCATGGAAGAAATGTGTTGGTAAGATCCGCATGTGATTTTTGTATGGAAAAATGGTGCATTTAAAGGGGTGTTTATGCTGATGACACTTGGCATCAACAATGCCTTTAAATGTGTGATGTGGCATATTGGAGTTTTGTATATTAATATAGTAAGATTCTCATGTGCCTTTAATCGTTAATGTTTACTAATTACATTGATTGTTACATAAAGGTTTTGTATCGTCATTAGCCAAATGAATATCAACTTATGCATTAAATTTTAGAAAATGTCTAAAATATCATTAAACTATCATTAGTGCATTCACCACAATACACCGTAGTAATACTCAATGTCATATTAGCACGTTAACAATCTCATTTTCACCATTTTGTGCTTTCCTCACGGCACCTCGCAACACAAAAGTTTTAAAATTTATTTTTCTTTGTCTTTTTCGGTATTTTATATTTTCTAATATAATCTAGAGTTGTCCTCACTGCGCGCTTGACAAACAGAATAAACCATAGCCTTCTGCAATTATTGATCTAAGAAGAATATGAAGCTACTAAAAACTCAAAAATTCAGCACTGGCTACCAACTACTGATTTCTGCCAACTGCAAAATCAACTACCAAACAACATGTGTTGTATGACTGCCAATCAACACATATTGAACAACTGCCAACTAACACTTATCTCATGTGCTGCTGATTGATCGATTGGTGTTGGTCGGCACTGAATTCCACGAGCTGTTGATCAACTGTTACACAAGACAACTCTTTAGTTACTATAGGATACTTGTTGAGAATACTTTCAATATGGAATATTTGTTGAGATTGTGTGGCTAAATTTAGAATGATCACCAACGGCGATGTCGATAACAATGACATCATTTAATTCTAGTTATAGACCTTGTTGGATCAAGTAAGGCTGGTGCAACCAAAACCAACACTTAGACAATTTTGGTACAACTGATGAAGAGCTTCCGAAGGCAAAAGAAGAGCTTTCAAAGGAAAAAGAGGAGCTTCCGAAGGTTGAGTCTGAAAGAACTTTCGAAGAGGAACTCTAACTTCTAAAGACAAAGTCTTCCTTCTTCTGATGTTCAACACTTAGAAGAATTCAAGACATTGACTTCAAAGCATGAAAGTCCTGAAGATCAACTCAAGCCTCGAAAGAAGTAGCCTCTTCCAGAGTATAAGTGGCTTCGGAAGAATTTGTTCTTCTGAATCCAGTTAACCTTCGGAAGAACTTACTATGAACTAGTGGACATAAGTAGGGTCCCTCTGACATACCACTGCAACCTTTGAGATACTGCATGGTTTTTTCCCACGCTCATGTAGTTGACTATCCTTTATTCTACTGTTCATCCCTTATCAGTTAGTACAGTTACCAACTTTAGTTGGTGACAAAAGATAAGTCATGGAAATATCATGACTACCAAAACTTAGATAGTATTTTATCTAATATACCTTACCTCTAGAAACGTAGTATTTGTTTGGTCGTAAGTTTCCAGCTGGTATCAAAGTATAACCGACTGTTGATAGTAACTCATTAGTTTTGCTTGTAAAAGTCTTATAATACTTTGAGTTGAGAAGTAATATATACAAGTATCTTGAAAAACTTTTCTCTTTTGTTTGTTTACTTAATATATTATTATCAACTCTTAAGGAATTCTGCATCATTAAACCGAATGTGACTTAGTAAGTTTGAGAGATAAAAATCGTGTTGAGTGACTAAACTCGATCATGCAATTGGTATCAGAGTTTCGTAGGCTTTTGAGTGTGAGATCTTACCATCCAAATAAACCTTTTCATCACTAATACACTTACCTCACTCAAAATGGCCCTTAACTAAAAATCTAAATGTGAAATAGGGATGATGACCAAAGCACCCATCGTCACCCCTGATAACTTCAGATTTTAGAGCAGACGTTTTGAAGGCTTTACCAGATACTAAGACAACAAGGTGTGGAAGTCTATCACCAATGGCCCATACAAGCCAAAGGTTGCAGCACCGGTTGGAAATGGTGCCTTGATAGAGAAGGAAGTTGAAGATTATTCTGATGAAGACTACAAACGGCAGGATATTGATAGCAAAGCTATGACTGTTCTGATGACTGCCATAGCCAACTCCATCATGGTGGGTTTTGAGCATTTCCAGTCAGCCAAAGAACTCTTTGATGCTTTAACTCAAATGTATTCCAGCTCCAATGACTCCAACAAAGATTCCCTAAAGCAACAATTTGAAAACTTCACTCATATTACTGGAGAGACCCTTAGCCAACAATACTTCAAGTACATGGATCTTATTTCATCCCTTCACTATATGGGAATAACTCTTAAGATGAGAGATCTCTCAAGAAAGTTCATGAGTACACTTCCAAATATGTGGACTTTCTACCATGTCTCTATCAAAAGGACAGAGAACTTGAACTCTCTCACTATAATTGAACTACATGGCATCCTTGATGGATACCGTGTAGAGAAGGTGAACAAGAGAGGCCACCAGGTGAGTAGACCCTCAAGCCTTCTTGCTAGCAATGCTTTAATGGTTGCTGAAGGCTCAAGACCCCCTTAACTTCAGCAGTACCTGACTTACTCCCAGCAGCCATCCTGTTCTTCTGGGCCATACATCACCTTTCCTAAGACACCAAGGTCTCAACAGGCTTAGTCAAGTCCCTTTCAGGACAGTTGTGCCTTTGTCTCAAGAAATGGACATTCTAGTGACTTTTAGTTTTGCTTTGATGATCTAGAATGTTTTAGCCCGGATGGTGTTGAATACATGGACATTGTCCAACAGATGGATTTGCTAACTTACCACGAAAAAATGTTCTTTAAGAGAACTAGAAGGCAATTTCCTAAACATCCAACCAACAACAAGTTTGGATTTGACAAGACCAAGGCCAAGTGTTACAACTGTAACCGGCTAGGCCACTTTGCCAGGGAATGCATAATCCGGGAACCACTCAAGCCTCCACACATCCTACCACACCCAAAGCTGCTGAAAAGTCAACTAAACAACACACAGCTGTAGTTTCTCAAGAGATTACTGGAGCTTCATGGTATAGGATGTGACTCCTACTCAAACATTTATGGCTGGAACTAATGACAACAAGGTATTTGAACACCTCTAAACTCCAACCTGCATTGCTAAAGTTAAAATGTATGAGTACTATAATATGAAAATTAAATATGATATTAAGTCTTTAAACATCCTTAAAAGTGATTTTAAAAGGGCTGAATCTGACTATAAAATAAAAATTGAAGAGTTAGAGAAAACTGTATCCACTTTAAAACATGAGCATACCATTTATAGGACTCAAATCAATGGTTTAATCTCTTAATTGACTGAGGCTCAAGCCCGGCTAATAATAGTTGTGGCTCCCACTCAAAGATTTGTTATCAAAATAAAGGTAGGTTTGGAACCAATGAAATTGCTCCACCACATTCTTATCAATCTATCAGACAACCAAGATGTAGAACTATAGAGCAAGAGGTCCCAACTGCTGACCCACCACCCCATGAGTTAAAGAATGATGCAACAATGGAGACCAACACAAGGAAGGACCAGGTAACACAACCCATTCCTAACAATGATGATCAACCCCTAACCACCAAAGCCAGAAGAAACAGAGCCAAGGCAGTTAGAAAAACTGCAAAGAAAGTGGCTGAGTCCAAGCTAAAGATAGACCCAAAGCAAAAGGGTGTATTCATTTAGCCAGATTCCAGGTGGTTGGAAACTCTGATCCAGGTAAGGATTTTAGTACCAGCACTCCTATCTGCTGAAAGATCAGAAGTTAAAAGGGATAACTATTGATGAAGACAAGAAATTCATGAAACAACAGTCTTCACATCCTACAAAGATTAACATTACATGCATAATGTGTGGCTTGCAAAACCATATGGCTAAAGATTATTACTACAATCCTAGCAAGCAAACTATGCAAATAATGTTAAGAAAGAAGGAGTCAGGGAGGGTTTCACATTTGGACCTTATCACATGGTTCAAGTGATGAGGAAAGGTAAGCTTGTTTCCGAAGCAAAGTTGCTTTCGGAAGAAGCTCATTCTTCCAAAAGGAAAATATCTTCGGAAGACAAGCCAAAGAAAAATCAAAAGAACAAGAGGATTCCGTTGAAACCTTTCGAGAAGAAGACTGCTTTGGAAGAACAGGTGGTGAAAGCTTCTTCTGAGAAGAATAAAGCTTCGGAAAAATGCCATGCTGCTCATGCTTCAATAAGCTCATCTACACTGATCAGCCAAAGGGATGGAATGGAAGATTAGACACGATGCTATAGCCCAAGCCTCTTTTTCACAGACATATATTGAACTCTCTTCCATGCACTTTGGTTCAATATGTCATCCTCATTGAAAGAAGACAAGATTAGTATGGCTTGGGTCTCCAATAATAACCAACTTTTTCACCTTATGTGCAGGGACATCCACATGACAAGAATAACAATGTGTGGATAGTAGATAGTGGATGCTCCAGACACATGACTGGGAATAGATCTCTTCTTCAACAATTTTAACATTTTGATGGACGTCTTGTTCAATTTGGAGGTGAGACCGGAGGATACATTTCAGGCAGAGGAAGTGTATCCAATGGCAAGTTAACGATAGACAAAGTAAACTTTGTCAAACAGCTTGAACACAATCTCTTAAGTGTTTCTCAACTCTGTGACTAAAAGCACTAAATGCTTTTCAGAGAACATGAGTGCATTATCCTAAAACCCGAGATGACAATTCTTCTGAAATTGGTGCTTCTTAGATCTCCCAGGAAAGGGGATATGTACAAGCTGGATATGAACAATACTTTTCCATTGGGTGAAGTATCATGCTTTCTCTCCAAAGCTGATGGTGATGAGTCAACTCTTTGGCATAAACGTGTGTCATGTCAATTTTAAAACCATGAATAAATTGGTTAAAAATAACTTGGCATCGTGTGCCTAAATTTTTTTTTCTGTAGAGACAATTGTGTTGCATGTTTGAAAGGAAAGCAGCATAGAGTGTCTCACAAATCCAAAGAAGTTAACTCTATCACCACCCCATTATACTTATTGCACATGGATCTATTTGATCCCACAAGTATAATGAACATTGGAAGGAAATCATACTGTCTTATGATTGTTGATGATTTTACTAGATTCACATGGGTATTTTTTTTAAGAACTAAAGATGAAATAGCTGAAAATTTAAAATCTTTCATTTTTAAAATTGAAAATAAAATTGACAAGGGACTGAGCTTAAGAATCAAGTTCTTGGCTCATTCTACAACTCAAAAGGGATTGCCAAACAATATAGTGCTCCCAGAATTCATCAACAAAATGGTGTTGTTGAGAGGAGAAATAGGACACTTATTGAGGATGCTCAAACTATGTTAGCTGATTCAAAGCTGCCTCTAACATTCTGGGCAGAGGCACTCAGCACTGCATGCTATGTGTAGAACAGGGTTCTTGTCGTTAAGCCACATGGAAACACCACTTATGAGCCATGGAACAAGAGGCCATCGTTCATTGGCTTTCTTAGGTCCTTTGGCAGCAGGTGTACCATACTTAACACAAAGGACAATTTGGCAAAATTTACTGAAAAGTCGGATGATGCTATCTTTGTTGGATATTCCTCTACCTCTATTGCCTATAGGGTGTATAACGTTAAAAATCAACAATTTGAGGAATCATCCAACATTTTGTTAATGAGAACATTCCTTGTTAGGGGGAGTGGACCTTCTGAAGTCGCTGGATTGGTAGACATCCGAGCATGTTCTTGACGGAAGGAAACAAAATCAAAACCAAGAGACAAACAATAAACACGATCTATAATAAAATGGTTTCATTGATAAAACATAATGATTACAAGATCGTTACAATATAATATTCACAACTCTTGGCAAGAGGAGATCGAGCATGATCTCTCTTCTCATCCGACAGCCCTAGGCCCCGGGTAGACTCCCTCTCAAATCCTTATCTCTCTACACATTGAAATTGGTATATATAGGCCTCGGCCCATATTAGATGCGACTGGGCCCGTTCGTGCGATTGGACCATGCGTATGGTTCAATCGTACGACTGGACCATGCGTATGGTTCAATCCAGACCATACTTATGGTTTAGTCTTACGAATGTCCTAATCGCATCTCTCAGTCGCACGACTGGTCCATTAGCATGGCTCAGTCGTACGACTGAGTCTCATTCGCATATGCTCGTGCGAATGACCCAGTTTCATGTGTTTACAACATATCAGGTGTATTACATTAAGCCTAGATTATTCGTCAAGCGACGGACACACTATATATGACAATATATGCTCCAACAAATTCCCCCTTGGACGTTGCTTGCGAATAGTAAATAACACCTCTTACAATCTTCAGTCAATCTTTGCTCTGGTTTCCAATAGAATCAAACGAAAAATCATATTAGGCAACGTTGCCGATCCGTCAGGTTGCTACTGTATTCCTGAAAATGAATTTAGGCAAAAATAACTTTCGTTTACTTTGCAGAACACCATCATAGCAGCAAGATTCCCATATGACTGATTTTTCCAGATAATGACATGAACAGTTTTCCATTGCTTCAATCTTTAGACAGGCTAACCTGATTAACATCAACACCTGCAGAAATTCCCCCTCAAATTCAGCATATCCCAATATATAGACATTGTGCTCTCCTTGCGTCTTCACACGGTGTATTGGGCAAAAAGTAGAGGGTTCCAATCCACAACCGACAATCTCATCCAAATCAGCGTGCACTCAGATTCATCATCAGAAACCAGCTCACATCATCACTTTCTGATTGCGTCTTCAATTTCTCTATACATGGATTCTCCCTAAGAATGAGAATCCTCTATATGCGGATAGATGTATCTTGATTGGCCCATAAATAGTCAGATGCTCTTGAGTACCCCATAAAATCAGCACCAACTCTTGACATCTTTTCTTCATTCTTTTGTGTTCTCTACATTCACCTATTCCTGAAGTCCAACGAATAATGGGGTATCCATCGAACTTATTTAACAAAATAACCTCAGGGTGAATGTGCTTTGCTCATCCTCAAATCTGTGCAAGAGGCGGTTCCAGACCCTTTTTATTTGGTCTGGAACACTGTTCATCCACATGAAGGCGAGGACAAATATAACACATTCATGTGAATGGATGATACGAATGATATATTTGTGAGACTGGTCATAAGACTGGTCCAGTAGCATGATTGGTCATAAGACTGGTCCAGTAGCATGACTTGTCATAAGCCTGGTCCAGTAGCATGACTGGTCATAAGACTGGTCCAGTAGCATGACCGGTCATAAGACTGGTCCAGTTGCATTCCAGTTGTACGAATGGTCCATTAGCATGGTCCAGTCGTACGAATGGTCCATTAGCATGGTTCAGTCTCACGAATGGTCCATTAGCATGGTCCAGTCGCACGAATGGTCCATTAGCATGGTCCAGTCGCACGAATGGTCCATTAGCATGGTAGTGGCACAAATGGTCCATTAGCATGGTCCAGTCGCACGAATGGTCCATTAGCATGGTCCAGTCGCACGAATGGTCCATTAGCATGGTCCAGTCGCACGAACGGGTCTGCACGCAGATTTTCAGATCTGCAGCCGCCATGGCTGCCAAAAACCCTAATCCGGCGAATTTTACATGAACCGAAACAAAATAGACATCATTAGATTCGTGAGGGTGATCATAACGTGGTTCCGGGTTCGATTTTAACATAGAAACAACACACGTAACAAGATCTGAGCAAAACACGAAGAACATGAAGTGGGTTTAACGTCAAGAATCTAAAATAGATCCAGAAATCAAGAGCTCGAGTTGCTAGAATGATTGTTAGATCATTCAAGCAGTAACCGGCTTTGACACCAATTGTGAAGTCGCTGGATCGGTAGACATCTGAGCATGTTCTTGACGGAAGGAAACAAAGTCAAAACCAAGAGACAAACAATAAACACGATCTATAATAAAATGGTTTCATTGATAAAACCTAATGATTACACGATCGTTACAACATAATATTCACAAATCTTGGCAAGGGGAGATCGAGCATGATCTCCCCTCTCATCCGGCGGCCCTAGGCCCCGGGTAGACTCCCTCTCAAATCCTTATCTCTCTACACATTGAAACTGGTATATATAGGCCTTGGCCCATATTAGATGCGACTGGGCCCATTCGTGCGATTGGACCATGCCTATGGTTCAATCGTACGACTGGACCATGCGTATGGTTCAATCGTACGACTGGACCATACTTATGGTTCAGTCTTACGATTGTCCCAATCGCATCTCTCAGTCGCACGACTGGTCCATTAGCATGGCTCAGTCGTACGACTGAGTCTCATCCGCATATGCTACTGCGAATGACCCAGTTTCATGTGTTTACAACATATCAGGTGTATTACATTAAGCCTAGACTATTCGTCAAGCGACGGACACACTATATATGACAATATATGCTCCAACAGACCTGATCATATATTTGATTAAGAATTGTTTCCAAACTTTCTAAACCTTCATGTGAGAATGTTTCAGCAGGAACAGGTACTCAAAGTGATTATGAAGATAACCAACTTTTTGAGTTACCCATACCTCTTCCAAGTTTTTAAAGAGTTGGTGAGAATCAAGCTCTTCCAATTCGCAGATCTGATAGCATAACTATCTCAAGAACTAGTGGAGCTTCAACAAGTTGTCAACAAGGTAAGCCTCAAAATTCAAGCGATGACAATGCACAACACCATGCCAATGATGATAGCATTTTGAAGGAACATGCAACTGTTAATGCTGCTTCACAGCCAAATAATAATGATTCTGTTCTCCTTCATTCTATCAGTCCTCATTGAATGAATGTGAAACACCAGTCGGGCCAAATGTTCAAAACCTAAGCAAAACTTTTCCAATTTGGATCAATTTATGCAACTGGATGTGATCCTTAGGCTCAGGATTTATAACACTCACCCAATTGAGAACATAATTGGACATGTCTCTGAAGGTGTGAGAACAAGGGGACAAACTCACAATGGGAATGTCTGCTTGTACTCATGCTTCTTATCTCAGAAGGAACCAAAGAAGTTAGAAGAAGCCTTGAGAGATAGTAGTTGGGTTGAATCAATGCAAGAGGAATTGCTTCAATTCAAGAGACAAAAGGTTTGGAACCTATGTCCACTACCATCTGATCAAGTACCCATTGGCACAAAGTGGGTATTCAGGATCTAGAGAGATGATAGAGGCTTGATTATCAAGAATAAGGCAAGACTGGTAGTTTAAGGATACACTCAAGAGGAGGGAATTTATTACACTTATGTGTTTGCACCTATTGCAGGACTTGAGGCAGTAAGGATCTTTCTTGCTTATGTGACATCCCATAACTTTACAGTCTACCAGCTTGATGTCAAGTGTGCTTTTCTATATGGGGAAGTCTATGCGTGCCAGCCTCCAGGATTTAAAGACCCATAGCACCCCAACTATGTGTGCAAGATGGATAAAGCTCTCTATGGGCTACACCAAGCACCTAGGTTGTGGTATGAGACTTTGACTCAGTTTCTCCTGAAGAATGGTTACACCAGAGGTACCATTGACAAGACTCTATTCATAAGAAAGTCTGGGAAGGGGATTCTGGTCGTACAAGTCTATGTTGATTACATCATATTTGGTTCTCAAATGACCAAATGTGCAAAGACTTTGAGAGCATAATGAAGAAAAAATTTGAAATGAGCTCCATGGGAAAAATGGACTTTTTCCTTGGAATTCAGGTGAAACATATGAAAGAAGGGTTCTTTATCAATCATCTAAATATGTCAAGGACATTTTAGAGAGAATTGATATGAAAGATTGTAAGCCAGCAAAGACTCGTATTCCCAGAAATCATAATCTTTGTCATGACTTTGAAGGGCAGGATACTGATCAACATCAGTATAGGGCAATTATTGGATCTCTGATGTATCTCACAGCAAGTAGACCTGATATCATGTTTGCAACTTGCATTTGTGCAAGATATCAGGCTGCTCTAAAGGTGTCTCACCTAGTTGCTACCAAGAGAATCCTTAGATACCTCAAAGGAGCACCTAAACTGGGTCTCTGGTATCCAAGGAACACCAACTTCAATCTTTATGGCTACATTGATAGTGACTATGGTGACTGCAATATTAACAAGAAATCTACATTAGGAGGTTGTCAATTTCTTGTTGGAAGGATCATCTCATGGCAATGCAAGAAGCAATCCTGTGTCTCAATATCAACTGCTGAAACTGAATACATTGTTGTTGCTAGTTGTTGTGCTCAGCTGCTGTGGATTCAAAAGCAGATGATAGACTATGAATTCAACTTCACGAGGACTCCTATCCACATTGACAACAAGAGTGCTATCTTCATTACAAAAAATCCTGTCAAGCACTCCAAGACAAATCACATTGACATCAGGTATCATTTCATTAGAGATATTTATGAGAAAAACCTAATTAAAATAGTCAATGTTGACTCAAATGAACAATATGCTGATTTGTTCACCAAAGCATTTGATGAACAAAGATTTAAGTATCTTATTATGACTATTGGGATGATAAATATTGATTAGTCTATCTCACTTGGAAACCTTTTCAAAAAGTATCTTGTCTTTGTCAATACAATCTAAGCCCTGTTACAAAAGGTTTTTCTTCAAAAATTTGTTAAGTACAAGTTCTTCCAAAGAGAAATTAACCCTCAGAAGATGTCTTATGTATCTTTCGAAGGAAAATTCCTCCAAGTTAATTTTATCTTCTAAAGAGTTTTTAGCCTCGGAAGAGTATTTGATGTTATATCAAATCTACTTCTGAAGCTTGAAAACTTCTTCACTCGGAAGACCTTCTTACTCTCGGAAGTAAATTTCTCTTAGGATAAATTTACCTTCGGAAGTAAGTTTAGCTTTGGAAGAAGATTACTCTCGGAAGAGCTTTTACTCTCGGAAGAAAGCTTTACTGTGTAACGGAAATCTTTGGGCCCCACTCTGTAAAAAGGTAAAGATTTTATTAACGATGTCGGAATATTTTAAATGGTTTTAACCTTACCGCCCTTGTCACATCATACCCCAAACCATCACTTCACCTTATCTATCCGCCATTTTCACCCATTTAAATACTTTTGACGCACTTCATTAATCTTTTTACTAATTTCAAAGCCCTATGTTTCCTTCGTCTTCAATTTACCCAAATTCAACCTCATTTCCTCTATAACTTTCTCAACAATGGCACTAAACCCTCAGCACAACCAGGACGCACTCCTTGATTCTACCAAGGATGATGAGTTATCTAAAATCATCCACTTCCTTACCCAGCCCACCTACTACACAACCCTAAATATTAACCCCACCGTTTACTCAAACCAAATGGCCGAATATTGGGGGAATGGATGGATTGAAACTCTGAAGAGATTTAGGGTTATTAGGTCAAGCATTTGTGGCCAGGAATTGATCATATCTGAACAAACCATCAGGGAGCATCTAGAGCTCCATGATGAGGGCTCTCCTATTGATTTCCCCAAATCAAACCTAGATGACACATATATCCAGATGGGATATGGTGGAGATGTGAGCAGGTCAACCGTATACAAGTTTAATTTCTCCTACAACTGGAAGTTCTTGTTTCATGTAGTCCTTCACTGCTTGTCAAACAAGTCTGAGGGATGGGATCAAATTTCCTATGAACTAGGATACGTAGTTCACGGGTTGGTAAAAGGCCTCAGGTTCAACTACTCGAAGTTTGTGCTTACCAATCTCATGGGAAATCTTCAAAGGGAAACATTCTACATGTATCCTAGGTTTATTCAGCACATAATCAACTATGAGCTGGATCAGAGTAGGCTTGTCTGTGCAGCTACTCTACTTATCCCTCACATGAGGCCGACCATCTCCAGAGTGCTGAAGAGGATGTCCACCAACTACTCTGGAAGACATACTGCTCTTCTCCCAAGTATGATTGAGCCAATGGCTCCTGGTGACATCTATGTTAACCCCACAGGTGATGAACCCACCCAGACCAGCATTAACCACCTCAATGCCAACTCTTCCTTCCCACCCCATTAAAATTACATACTAGAGACGCTCCAAGCGAACCCTTGTTCAATCTCCTCTGATTGAACAAGTTTCCCATGTTCAGTCCAAAAAGGCTAGAGTAGAACAAAGGCTCCCACTCAGTTTGAGGTCCCACTTTCCTTCACAATTAACCTTAATATGGGTATTGAGTCTCCTCAGTCTCAATCACATGAGCCCTAAACCCAAGATGTAGGCCCTCAGGGTGAGTCTCTATACGCTCCTGAGCAGCCAAAAAGGGACAACCCAATGATAGGCTCAATGCCTTTATGCAGGACCGTTTAAGGGCTTAAACACAATTACAACACAACAACACAATGAGGAGATTAACTAAGCTCTAATCAAACAGTGAACTGGGTAACCAAAGATGATACAAAGAACACAAGTAAAGCAAGAGACAGAACAAGAGAGTATGGGTTTCAAGGAGGCAGTATATTGCTTTCTCAAGTTCTTTTACAAGTGTTACAAAGCATACAGAAAAGATACAAGAACTTGAAATACTTATACTACAACCTACAGCCGGCTATACTTTGAAAGCCAGCTGGATACAATTGACTAGACACTAACAAAATCAATTGTAGGATCAAAAGGCATATCTGCCTTTTGACCTTGTGACTATGACATGCCATAGCTCACATCCTTATACAATACAAAAAGGATAAAGTACATAAAGTGGAAAGTTGAAGACTCAAGACCTCAATGTACAGTTACCAAAAGCAAGACCCTTTTCACCAACTCATGTAAGTTGGTGACTTTACAGAGATGCAGCGGAAAAGGTGCTTTATGGAACAGTACATCAGATAAAGCATGTATACTAAAAGTCTTCGGAAGAAATCTGTCTTCATAGGTTGAAGCTTCGGAAGACTTTGTCTCTGAAGCTTCGGAAGACTTCATGTTTGGCTTCGGAAGATATTGGTCTTGGCTTTGGAAGATTTTACACTTAGAGTATTTTCTAATGCTTTGTGTAAAACTTCCGAAGCATTCTTCACTTCAGTACTTGGTGCATGTTGCTGAGACACTTAGGCTGTTTTGAGTTGCATCAGACTTCAGGAATCCTTACACTTTAGACATTGATCAAGGTCCCGGGTCACTAGGCATACCTTCCATATCTTTCACCAACCTGTTAATAGGTACTGATGAAGAGATCATGTCTCTTCAAGGCCATTTGTGATCCACAACACCCATCTAAGGATCAACTGAGCCTAGAGATATCTCTGATTTCAAGCCCTCATCAGCAAACCCAAACTGAGGTGAGTCCCACTGGTGTGGAGGGGACTCATGTAGATTCAGCAGCCACTACTGAAGGAGCCTTAATGAGCGCTCAAGACAGTGGTAACATATCTAAGACTTAATCTACGGAAACCTTGCCTTTTGATGACTCTAAACGAGACATCATTAAACAAGGGAAACTAGGGCGCTAAGAAACCACAACTGGTGGTGAGGATGAACATACCAGGTATGTTAATGTTGGTCCATTTGATCGAATTTCAGTACACTTGAGACGTTAAATCGTTCAATATCAACAATAACACCAAACAACAAACAAAATGATGAAGAAGATGAACCCAAATGTATTCAACATATGAAAATAATGATATAATACAATAAAAGAAACAAAGCTCAATATATTTCTGTGAAAAACAAGCTTACAATAGACACTTGCAACAGGGATAAACGATTAGGGTTTTGCAAGGATGCCTAACAATGACAAAGATCAAAACTATATATATTAATGATAGTTTCACTGACAGTTTTGCTGTAAGCGAAACTATCCTGCCAAAGTCACAGTTTCACCCAACTAAATAGACAATTTCGCCGGGTGAAACTAGCAGCTTGCTATGAGCAAAACTATAGTTTCGCTCATAGTTTCGCTGGGCAGAAAAACAGAACTAATTAACCAACATAAAAAAGTAAACTAACATTAAGCCTAATATAATTAAAAATAATTAAAATCTAATCTAAGGATCTTCAATACTCCCCCTAGGTTGTACCTCACCGTCTTGATCACTCTTGATTTGTCTTTTCAGCTCCTGACTCTTCAGCTGCCTCAGATGTTTCTTTAGTAGGCCCTGTAGCATCATCCACAAAAGATTTAGCTAGTGATTTTCCTTGATCAGCTCTTGCTTCATTAGCTTCTTCAACACGTGCACTAGCCTGCTCAAATTGCCTAGATAAGTCCCGCACGTCCATCCTCAACTCATCCTCTTCACGAACCTTCTAGGCTAGCTCTTTTACCTTAGCCCGAACACCCCTAACTTTGTTAGCCACAGTCATAAACAACCCAAGTTCTTTTCTCGTTTAAGCTCCAGCTCATACTTTGATATGATTCTCACATAGAACAAGTAGGTCTTCATCACAGAAGGCAAATATCTCCGTTGGGTCAAACAGCCTGAATTCTCCTCCATTCTTCAATCTGATCACCGCTTCCCCAGTATTGTTGTCATAGAACCATTTCTCAAAACTATGAAGTTGTTGGGGAAAGGGATCTGGCAATCTAATCCTGCTTACAGTCTATGGGGGTTTCACGCTCAGCACAATCCTCCCTTTTCCATTTTCCCAATCCTTGTCCTTCTTTGACATCCTTCTTTCCGCCTTCATAAATCCGAATGCCTCAAAGTTATCATGCATTCCATTTTTGATCACCTCCTCCAGCATCTTCGCCCTCTCACTAAGATTAGCATCAATAAAGGTAACACATCCAACCTCCTTAAGTCCCACTTAGGCAAGGTCTTGAATGCCTTCCTTTTGTGCAGATATGTAATCCTTCCCCTCTCCTCTTGATCATAAACATCTTGAGGGCGGGGTTATATTTCCAGCTAATGATTTTCTTATCAGCTTCCTTCCTGCTCATCCCTGGCATATTTTGAAATAAAGGAGTTATTTCCTCAGGCTCCTTCTCCCTCATAAACCATTCTTCCTTCATCATCTCAAAAACGTCTCCTTCATCCTCGTCTTTCTTGGCAACGCAAGTTAATGGTCTCTCATCGACCTCATAGTATTTAGGCTCAAAATCATAGTCAAATAAGTGTTCCTCCTCTTCCTCCTCATCTATTAATCTCTTGTCAGCACCTTCCACTGGATTATCTCTCACAACCTCCTCACCTCCATCAACACAAGTTATTCCAGCAACAGCTCTTACGGTACCGTCAACTCCAACTGTCCTAATAGGCGAAAGCCACCTCCTTGACAAATTACGGAGCTACCCAGCTTCTCTTAATGCCAAGTAGTAAAAAACGCTTTCCGAGCTGGCTGGATGATTACTATGGAAGAGTTGGTGAATATTCCTTCTTTACGTCAAAGCCCAAATTCACAAACCCAGCCTCAATCACCTCCTCATCATCCTCAAAATTTTCATCCCTTCCTGCCTCATTCTCTGTCTCAACATTCTCTCTCACACCAGAACCACCAGCCTTCTCAGTTCCTGCACCAAAAGTGCCCTCTCCTGCCCTTGAAGATGTACCCATATTCAGAAATGGGTACATAGCAGTATCAGTCATATCATCTAACTCACATTGAGTTAGCTGATTGGCAGGCCAGTTGTAGCCTTTGGCTCATTCACCTCAGTCAGCAATCTCTTTATCAACTTTTGCTTATCCAACAACATCCTGGTAATCCCCTCAAGCATCTCATCCTTCTGTTTCTCTCTCATCTCCTGATTGGTCAGCTTGGTCTTAATCATGCTTAGCTCATTGGCTAGAGAGGATTTTATTTTCCTAATAACATCCTCATCCAGACCAGACCTCTCCTCCTCTGGGGCTCAGTAAATGTTTGATGTTTGTGCTTAGTCCTCCTCTCGGACTCTCCCTCTTCAGCTCTTTTCTTTGACCTTCTTTCCTTTTCAGCTCTTATCTCCTGTTCAGCCTCATGGATTTCATCTCAAAAATCATAATCCTTCTCTTTAGCATACCTCTTTCTTTTCTTTACTGATTGTGCTTGCTTAATTCTTGTCTCCTCAGCCCTCTTATCCTCTAACTCATTCACCCTCCTAATATAGTTTCATCTTTCAGGAGGGTACATGTTTGTTGGTCCATTTGATCGATTCGCAGTACAATTGAGATGTTGAATCGTTCAATATCAAATACAAACAATAGAGAACAAAGATGAAGAAGATTGAGAACAATCACAAATGTATCAAAGTAAGAACAATGATGATCAATACAATCAATAATAACAAAGCACAAATATATTTCTGAGATAATACTGCTTACAAAGGTCACTTGCAACAATGATAAACGATTAGCGTTTTGCAAGGATACCCAACAATGAAAATGATAAAATCTATATATAGCAGTCTTAGTATCGCAGACAGTTTCACTGCCAGCGAAACTTTACTGCCGAAACTATAGTTTCGCCCGGCAGAAACAATGGTTTCGCCGGGTGAAATACAACAGCTTACTATGAGCGAAACTGTAGTTTCGCTCATAGTTTCGTTGTACTACAAAACTAAACAAAATGAACTACATTCAAAAGTAACTAACATTAAACCTATTACAAAGTAATATAAACATAATATAATCTAAACCAAGGTGAGTCCAACCTATACATGATCTTCAATACTCCCCCTAGGTTGGATCTCACCGCCTTCAGTTGTCTTGATTTGTCGCGTCTGCTCTAGTCTCTTTCGCTACATCTGATGTATCTTTATCTGTTCCTGCAGCTTCTTCTCCGAGGGCTTTAGATATAGATTCTCCCTGGTCAGCCTCAGTCTCCCCCGCTGCCTCTGATATGTCTTCTTTAGCTCCTGCAGCAACCTCCTTAGGAGCTTCAGCAACTGATTCACTCTGGTCACCTCCACCTTCATTAGCTCCCTCGGGATGAGCACTAGCTTGCTTAAACTGTCTTGCCAAATCCGGACATCCATGTTTAGATCATCTTCAGCTCTCACTTTCTCAGCTATCTCTTTCACTTCTGCTCTCACTCCTCTTACTTTATTGGCTACAGTCATAAACAGACTGGCTTCCTTTCTCGTCTCGTCACCTGCCCCTGCTTTAATATGATTTTCGCAAAGAACTAGCAGGTCTTCATCATATAAACTAAATAGCTCCATAGGATGAAACACTCTAAGCTCACCCCTATTCTTTACCCTGATCACCGCCTCCCCCGTGTTGTTATCGTAGAACCGCTTCTCAAAGTTTTGTAGTTGCTGGGGGAGGGGATCTGCCAGTCTAATCCCGTTCACTGTCTTTGGGGCTTTCACCCTTAGCATAATCTTTCCTTTTCCTGTTTCCCAGTCTTTATCCTTCTTGGATCTTCTCCTTTTAGCCTTCATAAACCCGAATGACTCAAAGTTGTCATTCAGTCCATTCTTTATGTCCTTTTCTAGCAACGAGGCTCTTTCACTTAGATGAAGGTTTAGTAATGGCAGCACTGCCAGCTTCCTCAAATCCCATTTGGGTAAGGTCTTGAAATCCTTCCTCTTGTGCATATAGGTTATGCCTCCCCCTCTCCTCTTGATCATAAACATTTTGAGGCCAGGTTTATAATAGCAATTGATAATTCTCTTGTCTACTTCCTTCTTGCTCAACCCTACCATGTTTTGGAATAGGGGAGTCAGATCTTCAGGCTCTTTCTCTTTGACAAACCATTCTTCTTTAGCCATTTCAAACACATCTCCAACATTGTCTCCCTTCTTGGCAACATAGGTTAGGGGTCTCTCATCAACCTCATAATATTATGGTTTTGAATCATAATCAACCAGTTGCTCATCATCTTCTTCTTCATTAATCAGCCCCTTCCCTTTATCAGCATTCTTTTCCATATGTTCTACAGATTTCTCTCTCACCACCTCCTCACCAACCAAATCTTTATCAATGTCGAATCCCATGTTAACAAAACCAGCCTCAAATATCTCCTCGACATTCTCCATATTTTCAGTCTCCTTCCTCACACCAGAACCTCCCACTTCTTCAGCTGTTGCACCAGATGTGCCCTCTTTTGCTCGTGAAGATGTAGCCACATTTAGAAATGGGTACTTGGAAGTATCACTCAAATCATCTAACTCAGGTTGAGTTAGCTGATTGGGCAGGCCGGCTGCAGCCTTTAGTTCATTCACCTCCTCAAACAGTCTCTTAATCAGTTTATTCTGATCCATCAGCATCTTGGTTATACCGTCAATCACCTCATCCTTCTACCTTTCCCTTATCTCTTGATTGGTAAGTTTTGTCTTAATCATGCTCAACTCATTGGCCAGAGAGGTGTTGAGGTTTTTTATCACATCCTCATCTAATCCAGATCTCTCCTCTCTCCTTGAGGTCTCAGTAAATGATTGGTGTCGTTGTTTAGTCCTTCTCTTGGTATCTCCCACATCAGCTTTCTTCTTCGATCTCCTTTCTTTCTCAACCCTCGCCTCCTCAGCCATTTCATGCACTTCATCCACAAAATCGTAATCCTTCTCTTTCGCATATAGTTTCCTCTTTTTAACAACATCAGTCTGTTGTACCCTGTTCTCCTCAGCCCTTTTGTTCTCAGACTCGTCGACCCTCTCGATATAGCTTCATCTTTCTGGTGGATACATGTTCTCCCAGAGGTGAGTAATTTTCCCACTGAAGTCGTGACGAATGGCGCAGCAGTCTGGGAAGATACGGGTGTTCATTTGCACCAGCCTCTTAACCTCCCCGTGTCATGGGATGTTAGGAATAAGATCTGTAAAAATCATCTGTAAAAATCAAGGATAAAGCAACCATTTATCCTTCTTCAACGCCATCACATTCTCCGCCATACAGGCAAAAATCAGTCTCGCTATATTTGCCTTCTTTCCCTTGCAGCATAACACCATAGCTTTTGCCCAATCTAAGTTAAGCCCATCTGATCCACCTTTACGGTGATCTAAGCATATAATGAAGACATGAGCTATATATCTCCATTCCTTAGAAAGGAAGGACTTCTTAATCTCCTTACTAGTCCCAAAGACGGTCCCTCATATCCCATCGATCTGAAGGCTTCAATCACCTCCTGATCTGACATAGTCACCTCCTCTCCTGTGTCTTCATTTAGACTTAATACCCTCGATACGACCTTAGTAGTAATGGTCACCTCATTCTCCATCACCCTGGATACAATCCTCTGAGAGTTGCCTCTCGTATCATACTCAGTCGTCCGCTAGAAATCTCTGATATGTAAGTCATATATGGTAGTGGAATGAGAGATCGCGTAGGCGATAGGAGATCTCTGCAACCAGCGTATGCAGTCTCTAAAGCCAGCTGCTTTCGGATGTGTGTCGTCTAAGATGGCAGTAATGTTGTTCCTCTCCTCAAACTTCAGCTTCGCCATTTAATCTGAAAACCAAATGAAATACATTAGAATAGTATATTGAACAATAATATTAAAGAAGAATAAGGAAAAAATAAAAATTAAACAAAAAACAAATTAATTTCGCTGGACGAAATTATAGTTTCGCAGGAAGAATTTTTGTTTCGGCAAGCGAAAGTATAGTTTGGTCAGCAATTATTCATTAGTTTTGGCAACACAGTGAAGTAGATTCGACTGGCCAAAATTATAGTTTCGGCACAGCAAAACTGAAGTTTACCCTGCGAAACTGTTAAGTTCTCTCGGACAGCATAACACCACAGTTTCGCTGAAAAACCATGAACTTTCGTTCAGTTTCGCTGGACTATCGGTACTTTCGCAGTAAGAACTACGAAGGTACCGAAGAGTCTCAATCGAATAGACTCACAATGTTTCCGTTTAACTTAGATTAGACTATTGTTCTGAGTTCGAAACACACTTGCGAACAAGATACAACGGTCGAATAAGTATCAAAAACACAGAAACTCAAAATCGCTCACCGAAGCAACCGTAAAACCCTAAAACGCCTACATTCTCGATCGTGCGAAAATGAGAGAACAATTTCACAAATTGAGTTATATAGAACATAGTTTACCAGAGAGCGAAATGTAGTTTCGCCAGGCGAAGCTACAATTTCGCCAGGCGAAACTCTGGTCGAAATTGACTTTGCACCGGCGAAGCTACAATTTCGCCCTGCGAAACTACCAACGAAAGTATAATTTCGTTGGAAACCAAAAAAATAAATTTTTTTTATTTTGATTCCTTTTCTTTAAAATAAGATAAAATAAAAGAAAAAGAATTAATAATAATTAAAATAAGGTAAACAAAATCAAAAGAAATTTGCCCCACAAGACCTCACCATTCTTCACGTTTAATAATTATTTATAACAAAATTGAACAATATAAAAGGATATGAACGACAAGCTGAAAGATCTTCTGGATAGTCAAAGTTTGGCGGGATTGCTGATATGCTCGTCCTTTTAAGTCCATGCCTTCTTTGTTTCAACAGGTGCATCGCAGCTATTGTTATCATGTTTTGGTTTTTGTTTAAAGAAAACATTGAATGACTCCGTAGATATGTTTCTTACAAGTAACAAACATCCCAAGATCATCTATGGAAGAACAATCAACTGGAGTTCAAGTGAATCAAAGTTCAAGTGAAAACTCCTGAGGATGAGCAAACATCTTTGGAAGAACAAACACCTACGGAAGACTATGTAACTGCGGAGTCCAAACAAATGTATTTAAATAATGCAAGTGTTACAAGTCAACAAGTCAACAAGACAGTTGTGAGAATCCCAAGAGATCCGGTGTTTCCTTAACTGAAACATATGTGCCTATAAATATGGATCCTAGGTTTCACATCAAGGGACGAACACAAACAACCAAGCATCAATACGACAAACCCAAACATCACATCAAATCACACAAACATAAACCCTAGCAGCCGTCACATCAACATCAACACGTTCGAAGCATTTATTATTCATTATTTATTCATCTGTAATCATTAATCAGTTTAATGAAATACGTTTGAATCAAATCTTTTTGTTTGCTTATTAATTGTGTTCATCTCATTGTGTTCGTAATAATCATTAATCATTAAATCTGATATGTAGTTATTATAACAATTAAACAAGGTTAATGTTGATTCCGCAAACATTAACTTGATTTCCTATTAACACCGATAATTCCTGATTGCTATCCTTGGATTCACAGGTGGTATCAGAGCCAAGTGCTCATTGACTTAGATCAATTGATCTATCAGTGTTAATAGTGTTTAATTGTTTGCTTGTTCCACTAGATTTGTTAGTTTTTGCTGATTAGATCTATTTCTTTTAAGTAAAACGTTTTTGTGTGAATTGATTAAAACAGTAAAGTGTCCTTTTACAAGTACTGTTTCCTTGCTTGATTAACTTGGGTCAATATTCAAATCAATTGAATAGTAGATCTTGGTTATTGATTGATTCATAAATTGTTCAAGTTTATTTGAACAAATACACTAAAAAATTTTTGTTTCAACAAATCAAAACATGAGTAACTTTGGTGGATCATCATACCAACCTCCAAAGTTGGAAACAAAAGGCGAGTTTAAACCCTGGAAAATGAATTTCAGGAATCATGTGAATTATACAGATTCTGACTTATGGGTGTCAATAACTGAAGGTTCTTATATACACTCTTGGGCCAGATTATAATGACAATAATCAACCTATAAGTACAAAGGATCTGTCACCTGATAATATTAAGAAGGTTAAAGTCGATATTAAGGCATACAACTTACTTAGTATGGCTTTACTCGAAGAAATATTGATCAGATGTGAGAATTACAAAACAGCAAACTCTTTATGGAAGATTCTTCATACACTCTGTGAAGGGAGTGATGAAGTCAGAAGCGTAGGAAGGACACCCTTCGTTCACAATATGAAACCTTTCATCATATTTAGGGTGAATCAATTCCTCAACAACTCCATAGATTTATGCAACTTGTAATAGAGATGAATATCTTGGAGTTGAAATACACAAATGAGGAATTAAACAAGAAGATGCTCCATACTTTGCCTGAAAGTTGGAAGCAAACTGTGTCCATGTTCAAGAACACCATTGACCTCAAAGCAACTGGTTTAGATACATTGGTAGCTAAAGTTGAGGCTCTTGAAATGGATGAAAAATCAAGAAACAAGAGTGTGAGAACTCATGTCTCACCCTATCACTTTAAAAAAACAAAAAGTGCTGGAAGTGCCTTCATTTCCAACAAAGCTAGTGATAACTCTTGTACTTTGAGTGAAGATGAAGAGGAAGAAAGTTTCTATGCATCAAAGCCTTCAAAGAAATCTTCTCAAAGTATGTCAAGAAAGATAAAGGAAGAACTGATGATCGAAGAGATACATCATCAGCAAAGTCTTCATCAAATAACAACCAAACAGAGCCCATCACTGTCATTCTGGACTCCGAAGAACAAAAAGCAGCTTTTGCAGCTTTCAGTTCAAGTTTTCAAGCTTATCTGGGAAGCTCATTAACATCTGCCAACATTTGCCAGCAAGACTTTGAAGAACTACATCCAGATATAGTGGAGGAGATGGATCTACAATGGCAAATGACAATGATTGCTTATAGAGCCAAACAATACCTCAGGAGAAAAAAAAATTTGGCTGCTGCAAGTAAATCATCAAAGATTGGTGTTGATAAGTCAAAGGTAAGATGCTTCAAGTGCAATCTATATGGATATTTTTCTAGATAATGCAATAAACAATCAATACGGATTTGACACAACATCAACAATATTAGTCTCACCAACCATCATCATTTCAAAGATCTTTTAGGCAACCACAAATTACCAACTCATCCCCACCAACGATAAATACATCAGTAGGAACAAGTAACTCTAAAGAAACTGGGTTGATCATACTTCAAGATGGAACCTATGACTATAGTATGTATGAGAAGGAAGTCTTGGAAGAAAATCAAGCTTTAATGGCTCACGTGGATAACAAAGTTCCACCCATGGCTAGAGAGGTAAGAGATAGGTTATGTTCATCAATATGTGTTGAGGAATTTGAAAGATATAGAGTCCATGCTCAACAACTGGCTGATAAAGTTAAAGAAACAATGATTTTGAATGAATCTCATGTAAGAGAACATAAATTATATCAAATCAAAATTAACTCTTTACAAAAGGATTTAGATAAACTTGTTCCAGAAAATTACAGTTTAAAAGCACAAGTTGAGCATCTGACCACTTCCTTAACTAAATCCATGGCTGATCATGCATCAACTAAAGTGAAACTTCAGAAGTTTCAACTTTCATCTCAGCAGTATGAGAAATTATTAAATTCTCATATTGAATCAAAGAACAGGTATGGGTTGGGATATAATGTTGTGGCACCTCCTATAAATAATAATTAATCACCTTTACCCGAATCAATGACAAGTAACTTGTCAAATCTTTTTGTGCCAAGCACCAAGTTTGAAACAAAATTTAATCAACAAGTTTTTCATAATAAAACTGAGGTAATGAAACTGAGTCTTCTGAATCAGAAAAAATTAATCAAAATGACTCAGAATTTGACTTTCATGAGTGTGATGACTTGGATGATTCTGATGAACATGATGATGATCTACTGAACATTGGTAAGAATGTTGTTTTTGAAACAAACATTCCAAAAGTCCTTGAAGAAACATTCATTCCCAAAGTTCTTGAAGAAACAAAGTTGCCATATCCTCCAAAACAAAGAAACATGCTAAAGACTATTTGCAAGAGAATAGCTCAGCTAAATGAAGGTCTTCAAGAACTTCATCAGCAACAAAAATCTTCAAATGAAGAAACTGAAAAGTGTGTACCTACTGAGGAAGTACACACAGTTTAGGTAGATAAAGGAAAGAAGAAGCAATCAGCTGATCTTCAGCGGAAGAAGAAAACTTCTTCAGTAGAAGATCTACGGAAAATCAAATCTACTGATTCAGTAAATGATCTACGGAAGGAAAAGTCAGCAACAAACAAATCAAAGCTTCAAAGGCTTAAAGAGGATAAATCAACTTCAAAATGGGAAAAGGATGCAAAGCCTCAGAAGTTGACAAAGAAGAAGAAAGTAATTGATTTTGACAAAGAATTAGAGGAGATGTATTGCAAATGGTGTGATATGAAAAATCACAATACTGAAGATTGTTACTTCAGTAGTTATTGTTCTATTTGCAATATGAACAATCATATGACATCTGACTGTTACTTCAAACAAACATTGTGCTATTTGTAACAAAAATAACCATTCAACTCAGGAATGTTATTTCAACAAAAAGAACAAGACAAAGAGCACAAAAAAGAAACAATCAGATAAAGCTGAATCAGATACTCATTCCACTGATTGTGAAAAAGATTCAAAAATTAAGAAACTACAACAAAAAGAAAAGCCAAAATCTGAGAGAACATCCACTGATGTTCAACCTGTGAAGAAAAGAACAGCATTTCAGCAATCAAAAACACCTCAGAAAAGGGTGGATTTGACTGAAAAAGAAACAAATGATGAAGATGCTTTCTTTGATAGTTTTGAAAAGGGAACTCATGTACCTTATTCAAAATCAAAAGATAGTAAAACTTTCAACAATCAAGATTCATTATCAAAACCAAAGCAACAAACCAACAAAATTAAGGTGAATGAAGAAGAGATTGAGAAACCAGGACCTAGTTCAACAACCTCATCTTCAACAGAATCATCCTCACCTGAAACAACTCAGAATGAATCAAACAAAACTAAAATTAATACTGAAACTTCAAGACTTATTCATGAAGGAGTAACAATTTTACACACTGCTGGCAAACCCAAGATCATTAAGGCTTGGGTGCTCAATTCTAACTGATTCCTTTTTGTGTGCAGGAACAATCTTGGAGAGCTGACAACAAGTGGTATGTTGACAGTGGTTGTTCCAGGCATATGACAGGAAACTATTCACTTCTCCATGACTTCAAACATAAAAATGCTTCATATGTGGAATTTGGTAGGGATAAAAAGTGACGTAAAATAGTTGGTGAATGAATGGTAACTAATGGTGTGCTCAAATTTGAGAAAGTAAACTATCGTGAAAATTTACAATATAATTTATTGAGTGTGTCTCAAATTTGTGATCAAAATTATACCACATTATTTGATAAGACTAACTGTTACATTCTTAAGACAGGTTTGTCTGTTCCAGAAGATTGGATCCTTCTTAAAGCATCAAGAAAAGAAAACACATATGTTTTGGATATGAACAACACTTCACTCACATGACATGAAACATGCCTGCTATCTAAGTCATCAGAATAAATCTCAATTGTGGCATAGAAGGCTTGTTCATTCAAACTTGAAGAGCATGAACAAATTGGTGAAAAATGACTTAGTCATTAGATTGCCAAAGAAAGAGTTTTATTGTTCAAACCACTGTCCTTCCTGTTATAAAGGAAAACAACATAGAGTGTCTCATAAGTCCAAGATTATCAATACAAACACGACACCCCTCAAATTGCTTTCCATGGATCTGTTTGGTCCAACTAATGTGACGAGCATTGGAAAAAGGCAATATTGTTTGGTGATATTTGATGATTTCACTAGATTCACATGGGTCTTCTTCTTAAAACAAAAGAGTGAAACATCAGAAACATTAATGGACTTTGTCATCAAGATTGAGAATCAACTTGATTTAAAAGTTAAAATTTTCAGGAGTGACAATAGGACTGAATTTGTTAATACTGACTTAGATTCCTTTTGCAGGAATAAAGGTATTGCAAGGCAATTTAGTGCACTGAGAACTCCACAACAGAATGGAGTTGCTGAAAGAAGAAACAGAACACTTATTGAAGCAGCAAGAACAATGCTAGCTGATTCACAATTGCCAATCACCTTTTGGGCTGAAGCAGTGAATACATCATGCAATGTTCAAAATAGGACATTGATTGTCAAAGAACATAATAAAACACCTTATGAGCTTTTATTTAAAAGAAAACCTTACATAGGATATCTTAGAGCTTTTGGGTGTCATGTATCTGTTTTAAACACAAAAGACAATTGGGAAAATTTTCAGAAAAAGCCTATGATGGTTTTTTTGTTGGATATTCTTCAATATCTAAATCTTATAGGATCTACATTCCACAACATAACATTATGGAAGAAACTCCTAATGTATCATTTGATGAATCCTTATTTCTTAAATCAGTTAAAGGATCATCATGGTTGTTTGATATAGATGCACTAACAGACTCATTTAACTCTGGTTATTTGAATAATGTAGGATCTGATGATACATGCTATCTAATTATTCCCCCAAATATGAATGAAGTGTCATTATCTGCTGATCCTCCAAGGATACACACATCAAGTATTATAGAAAAGGGAACAACAAATAATGACAATGATGATGCACAAGTCCAGCAAATTGAATGCACATCCTCAGATGGAAACACTTCATCAACAACTACTGACTCTGCATCCGCAGATTTACATTGTGTATCCGGATATATGAATAATGTCTCAGCAGCTGTTCCATGCTCTCAAGAAGATACAACAAACATTGGAAATGATTCATCAAGTCCTCATATACCATCCGTAGAAGTTCCTGTAACTCCTACGGAAGAACAAAATGCTTCCGGAGAAATTCCTACGGAAGACATTAATGATGCTCCTGATGTTCAAACTCAGGAAGACCACTCAATACCCAATGATGAACAGGAGGAACACTTTGACTACTTCCTAAATTCATCATCTGGATTGGATCCATCTACATCAATGAATATGACTAACTTGGAATCATCTATTCCAGTTGAATCAACTCCAACAACAAGAATTCATAAGACTCATCCAGTCAACAACATTATTGGTGATCCTGACAAAAGAACTATAAAAAGCCAAAGTGGAAATGCCAACATCTGTCTTTTCACTTGTTCTCTTTCACAAGTGGTTCATCTAAACATCACAGCTGCTCTAAAGGACAATAGTTGGATTGAAGCTATGCAAGAAGAGCTTCAACAATTCAGAAAGCGTAAAGTTTGGAATCTAACCTGAAGGCCAACATCCAATTGGAACAAGATGACTCTTAAAAACTAAACTAGATGATAGAACTATAATTGTGAGAAACAAAGCAAGGTTGATTGCACAAGGTTACATACAATAAGAAGGAATAGACTATGACGAAGTTTTTGCACCAATTGCAAGAATTGAAGCCATAAGAGTATTCCTAGCATATGCATTATATAAAAAGTTCACTGTCTATCAAATGCATGTCAAGTGTGCTTTCTTATATGGGAAAATTGATGAAGAAGTCTATGTATCACAACCTTCTGGATTTGAAGATCCACACTACCCACACAGGGTATACAAGCTTGAAAAAGCTTTGTATGGCCTTCACCAAGCACCAAGAAAGTGGTATGAAACCTTATCATCTTTCTTGCTCAAGCATGGATACAAAAGGGGAACCATTGATCGGACTCTCTTTCTCAAACAAGAACATCAAGATCTCTTAGTTGTTTAAATTTATGTTGATGACATTATATTTGGATCAACTAACAAGAGATTGTGTGTAAGCTTTGAAGAATTTATGAAATCTAAGTTTCAGATGAGTTCAATGGGAGAATTAACTTTCTTTCTTGCTCTACAAGTTCATCAGAAGATAGATGGCATTTTCATTAATCAAGAGAAATGCATACATCAAATATTGAAGAAGTACAACCTTGCTGATACATCTTCATGCAAAACACCAGCCTCAACAATTGAAAAGATTGTACCTGATCCTACAGTAAAACCTGTTGATCAAAGATTATATAGATCAATGATAGGATCACTTATGTATTTAACTGCCAGTAGACCTGACATTATGTTTGTTGTGTGTGTTTGTTCTAGGTACCAATCAGATCCAAAAGAGTCTCATCTGAATGCTGTGAAGAGAATTTTGAGATATCTCAAAGGAAAACCAGCACTTGGACTTTGGTATCCAAAGGATGGTGATTTCATTCTCTACTCATATTCAGATAGTGACTTTGGAAGATGCAACAACAACAGAAAATCTACAAGTAGTGGATGTCAACTCATAGGACCAAGACTAGTTTCATGGCAGTGCAAGAAGCAAACAAATGTATCTGTATCCACAGTTGAGGCTGAGTCCATAGCTGCTTCAGCTGGTTTCTCTCAAGTCCTTTGGTTGCAAAACCAATTGCTTTATTATGGTTACAATTTCCTTCAAACTCCAATTTACATTGACAATTCAGCTGCTATGTTTATAACTGTTAATCCTGTGCAATATAGTAAAACAAAGCATATTGAAATAAGATACCATTTTCTGAGAGATCGCTCACAAAAAGGTTTGATCAAGTTGGTCAAAGTGGATACAACAAATCAGCTTGCTGATTTATTCACTAAAGCCTTTGATACAGTTAGATTTAATTTTCTAATTAAGAGTCTAGGAATGATTAACTTAGATTAATTATTATGAAAAAACATAGAAAAACATGTGTCTGTCCTTGTAAATAGTAATAAAAAAAATAAAAAAAAATAAAATAATGCAAAATAAATGTTTGGGAAATGATAGTACACTATGCCTTTGCTTACTTCCTGAATTCTTAAATATCATTAACATTTGATTGAAGTTTCTTGATATGTGAGTAGGTTCATCTTGAGTGGAAACTACACTAAGAGCATGCCAAACATAATGCGAAGTGATTGTTTGTGGGAAACTTCATTTTGAGGATACAGAAAGTGAGTCTTATTCTGATATGACCAAATCACTCATCTAAGCACACTATGTAACAACACTTTATAATATCTATCTTTGCAAATTATACTCCCTCTGTTTTGTGTAAACAAAGATCTAGGTGTATGATCACCATGGTATACATTTGTAACCAGTTGGTGAAAAGATCATGATCCTCATCATCCCTCTGTTTTGTCTAAACAAAGACCTAGGTTAATGCACCTCTGTTTTACGTAAGTAAATACCTAGTGACCTGATGATGATCATATCTCAGCTCTCAAAAGAATCCTCTGTGATCAACTGTATATTGAATCTAGAGCTTTTACATCAATGCATTAATGAGATGTCAAATGGATCTTAAGATAGAACTTATAACTTAAAGTACATAGTTTCTAAGTGTGAAAAAGTGATGATTTGACTCACAAAGGGAGGACAAACTCTAAGTGATTTGAATGTGAAGCCCATAACAGTTACTCACTAATAAACATGAAAACATGATAAACAGCATGCCTAGTTGATAGAATACTCATGTATGGATTTAAGTGGACAAACATATTTACAATCAGAACTAAGAGTAGGTAGTATTTCAATAAATTAATTCATCAGGAAGATGCTTAGTGTTATAGTATGATCCTATTCTATTTGTATATATGCTTGTACATAGTACTCATTTCAATTTTGTTTAGTTTAATTTCTTTCTGTTTGGACAGATATGTGTCTTCCATGATACTCTTCTTAGAAATTTATGATAAATGCATTCATTCATCATTAATTAAAAATTTAGGGTGAGTAGAATCATGAAAATAAGTTAACAACGAAATTGTCAAATGAATTGTCAATATGAAGGAATTGGAACCTGAGCACTAACTTGGCTTTTGGATACATGAAGTTTTTAAAATATAAACTTTCTTCTACACAATTGGCATGAATACATCAACAGAAGCTATAGTGCATTGTAAACATCATCAGAAGCTACAATGCGCAACTTAAGGGGGAGTAAAATATGACTATCCGTAGATTGGTATCCTACGAATGAGTTAATATTTTACAAGTATAATTCATTTCCATAGATTGGTAACCTATGGAAAATCAAGTTATACTTCAATTCCATTTTAAAATTCAGTTTTAAGTTATGCATCCGCAGATGTCCTACGGATGAACTGAAATCTACAGATCAAAAAAATTCCCCGTATGAGTAATAAAAAAAGTGGGACCCACTTCATAAAATAAATGAAATAAATGTGTCTGAGGGAGTGTAAATGATGTTTTTGACTTGGAATTCAGTATTCACTTTTTCAGAACCTTTTTGACCTAGAAGTTCGTTAGTTAAAACCTCATACCTCCCTTATCTGATTTAAAATTACTCAAATACTAAACATCAAACAAAGCTTAAAACTGGTTTTTAGTCTTAATCTCAAAGTAAATCATATCATAAACATCAGTCCTCGTTTAAACTCTTCGTATTCTTAAATATGATGCCCTAGTTATAACATAATCGTTTTCATTCTTATGAACAGATGGCAAATCGATTTGCAAGGGAGCACAATGTGTGTGTGTTCTTAAATCCAGACGACCCCGTGTCAGAAGGATGCGGAGACATCATCAGATACGTGTGACGATCCAGTCTTTTCTATGCTTTAACAACAGAGCCTGTGATTCACCAATCATATATAATTGATTTCTGGAACTCCGCATGAATAGAAGAAGATGAAGAAGTTATCGTGGCGGAAGTGAAGAATCAAAGACTAAGGATGAATGAACAGACCATAAGAAGGGCTCTAGAGTTGGGAGAACAAGAAGCTGGTCACCCTGATGTGTTTGAGAACGAATACATAGAGAAGATATTCTATCTGATGGGATATGATGGTGATTTTGAAAAAGGAGAAATAAAGAAAGGAAGATTATGCAAGCCGTACAGATTCCTATGTCACAGTTACCTAAAGTGCATCTCAAATAGAAAGTCTGGGCTTGACAAATTCTCTAGACACATATCATCTGGGATTATTGGTGTTTTTTAGGGAAGGACATACAACTACTCAAAGTACATCTTTGGGTGTCTAAATGACCAAATCAGAGTATAGAAAGCTGACAAGATGTATATGTTTCCAAGGTTCTTACAATTGATCATAAATGCTGAGCTTCCTGGAATAGACTGAGATGGTGATGTGTTCATTTAAGCACATCTAGGAAGATCTGTGCTCAATAAGATAAATGGAAAATACCAAGGTGAAGATATGCGGCTGACCCTAATGCCAACATTCCTCAACAATTGATATGGGAAGAACCACAAGGAAGTTCACCTGCTAACACTGAGGAAGTCTCACCTTCACCTCATCAATCACCCATTCACCAACATCATCAATCTCCCTAACCACAATCACCAGCCAGCCAAATCACTCAACCAATCTCTCCAATTCACCCTCCATCACCAAATCAAATCCCAATGCAACTTTTTCAACTACCTCCAACCTCTGAAAATCATTCCACTGAAATCATTTACACTGGGGAGACAAAAAGCCTCACAAGCAAGTAAAGTTCAACTGTGTATAACCAAGTCTGACTCCCCTGTTCACTCAAATGAAACTGAACTAGTCTCTCCAATCACTGATCATCGACAACATCAACATGAAGAGCAGGAAGATCAAGCAGTTGTATCAAGTTCAAGCTCAGTTAGTGTACCACATAATGATGAGTTAGCTGCTGAACATCAAGAAGGGGAAGAAGGAGCAAACTATGTTGATGTAATTGCCTATCATGAAGATGATCTAAGTGATAATGACATCCCTGTTAGCAAAAGCTATTTGGTGGCTGAATACAACAAGCTTGTTGACAAGTCTAACAATAGAAAGAAAAGAATTCAAGAGTTAAAGGGGATGATTAAAGAAAAAGATGATCAGCTTATGAAGGATGAATCTAGTCTGAAAAGATTAAGAGAAAACATACAAAAAAACAATGAAGTCATTGATGCTCTGCATGAGCTTGTCAAAGAACAAAAAAAGTCAATTGCACATGAGAAGGCTGAAATAGAAAAGCTTGTGTTAGAGAGCGACAAAGCTAACAAGACTCTACAAGAACAATATGCTCAGCTGCAAAGAAAGGATGAAGAGATTGATGGGCTGAAGATGAAGATATGTGCCCTTGAATTAAATGCTCCTTTAACAAAACAAACAAAAGAACCTGCTGAGACTTCTAAGCAACTTATTCTATACACCAGGAAGAGGAAGTAGTTAGGCTCTACAAAGAAAAAGGTGATCAATGTTGAAGATTCACCTAAAAGGTCAAGGCATACATCTCAAGAGCAGACTCCTTTAGTGGATGTTTCAACGTTAAAGCCAGTAACTCATGATGAAGCTGAGAGTGATGCTGAATGGAATGAGCTCACAAAGGATGAATCTCCCAAAACAGACAAAGAATCAAAGGTTGATGAATTGCTGACCACCAAAGACATAACTGAAGAAAGGCCTGAATCCTCAATGTTTATGACCCTAATAAATCATGGCTTTCCGTATGACATGGTAGAAAGGATGAGCATGAGTGAGATGAAAGATGTGCTGAAAGAGTTTGAGTTGGCTAGATTCATGATTACTAATTGTGATCATGAAGCATTCATAACATTTCAAGCCATTCAGAAAATCAAGAAAGATCTAGGCCACTGTGACACAGCAAAGCTTAGCAAGTACAATATGATCTGTTGGCTACAGGGTCATAACTACATGGCAAATGAGCATAAGGGAAGAAAAGTTGATGAGCTTAGGAGGATGATGGAGCATGTAATGGATTTTGATCTTGACACAGGGGTGAGATTCAGAACTAAAGCTTCAAACCCATCCTATGAATAACAAAGAAAACTCCCTGTTGATCCTATAACTATTGAATCTAAAGATCAGTACAAAGGGAAAGCAAAACTAATTAGAGAGCCACGAGTAGTTATACCTGGCAAAGTGTGGCCTTTGGGTACAACAGTCAGAGAGATTACAGAGCAAAAATCCACATTGATAGAGCTGTATGACCACATCACAAGTCCGAGTTCTGTGGAAGAAAACAGGATTATGGCTTGGAAATATGATCCACACTAGGATTATGCAATCATCAAGAGAACATCTGGAAGAATTGAATACTTCCATGATGTAGAACAAGTATTGTATCTGCCTGAGAATGACATGAAGGGTCTACAAAGCTTAATTATCACTAATTACCCAATTCACTTAAGAGGAAGAGACTTCTCTGTGTTAGTAGGAAGACTCAAGACCAAATTCAAAGATGATGTACTGAAGGAAGCAAGAAAAGAAGATGTTGATCATAAGAGAAGAATGGAAAGAGTAAAAAGAGCAAGAACCAACTCCTGTACATTGATAGATGATGAGTTTTTAAAGAGGGTTGGATACAACAAAAAGAATGCAACAGCCATTAAAAGATTTGATGGAAATCAATACACTATTCCCATAACTGAATGGGGATATGTAAAGAGAACAAAAGAAATGGTACTACTGAGGAATGCTGAAGCGAAGAAAGGTGAAAAGGTAAGAATTTTTGACCCAGTAGAGATCAAAATGCTCCACCCCAACTACACATCATACTTGCATGAAAAATTCTTCACAAAGCTGTCAGATGAAAGAGCATAGAATGATCTATGATATGTTCATATGATTCAAGTGGTGGATAACTAGCATACAAAAGAAGAAGACATGATGCTGGGGTGCTAAAAGGAGCTGACATTGAAGAAGTATCAGAACTTCGAATCTCAGAAGAAGATGAGCTTGAAATAATTCATAACCAAAGTATTGTGGAAACAATAACAACAGAAGAAGACATTTTAGGACTAAGTTTTGAGACTCGTCAAAGGACATGTTGAATGGAGATCAAGTACAAATACGATGATCAAAAGGATGCAGTATCTTATTTTAACAAGAAGATGGTGTCAAGATTGAAAGAACTTTCAGTTTTGAAGAGCTGATTGGAAGTATCTAAGCCTAAGGGGGAGAATTGTTAGATCTAGGAACAACAGATCTAGATCATTTTGTATAGGCTTAGAACTTAAATCAATACTTGGAATGAATGATTGTAATTCATTATTTTGATGTATTCATTATGTTGATGTATTCATTATGTATATAGGTTAACCCATATGTGTATTGACCTGTGTATGATTGCAGGTACAAACATAATACTTGGTAAATTATTGAAATTGACTAAGTGTAAGAAACATCTACGGATAAACATTCTGTTCCTCCGTAGATATGTTTCTTACAAGTAACAAACATCCCAAGATCATCTACGGAAGAACAATCAACTGGGGTTCAAGTGAATCAGAGTTCAAGTGAAAACTCCTGTGGATGAGCAAACATCTTTGGAAGAACAAACACCTACGAAAGACTATGTAACTGCGGAGTCCAAACACTTGTATTTAAATAATGCAAGTGTTACAAGTCAACAAGTCAACAAGACAGTTGTGAGAATCCCAAGAGATCCGATGTTTCCTTAACTAAAACACATGTGCCTATAAATATGGATCCTAGGTTTCACATCAAGGGACGAACACAAACAACCAAGCATCAATACGGTAAACCTAAATATCACATCAAATCACACAAACATAAACCCTAGCAGCTGTCACATCAATATCAACACGTTCAAAGCATTTATTATTCATTATTTATTCATCTGTAATCATTAATCAGGTAATTGAAATACGTTTGAATTAAAATCTTTTTGTTTGCTTATTAATTGTGTTCTTCTCATTGTGTTCGTCATAATCATTAATCATTAAATCTGATATTTAGTTATTATAACAATTAAACAAGGTTAATGTTGATTCTGCAAACACTAACTTGATTTCCTATTAACATCGATAATTCCTGATTGCGATCCTTGGATTCACAGAAGCAACATAGGTCTTATTTCAAAAGAAGCAATGCCCTTATAGACATTAAATGATTAGAGCTCCAGGTGTATACTTACATATAACAGAGGAGTTGATCAATTGAGTTTCATAGATGAGAGCTTCAGGTTGTTGATACATGTATGTCCCTAGATCATGATATGAAATGTAATAGATCTTGTTTATCTGATTCTGATGTAATTTGAAATGATTAATGAAATGATATTGATTGTTTGTGATTTGTAATGTCTAATATTTCATTAACGAGTCGATATTGAATTGGTTAATTAGGTTTGTGATTATTTGAATGGTTATACATAATGTTATATTAATAAATACATTCAAACTTAACATAATGAAGTTCTCATGCGAATGGCCCATGCGAATGGACCACACGCATGAATAACTTCATACGATTGACTCAGTCGCACGACTGAACCAGGAGACTGGATCAGTCGTATGATTGTAACATAAGATTGGCTCAGTCGCACGACTGAACACTCAGTCGTGCGGATGAATCAACCGCATGGTTCAATCGCACGACTGAACCATACTTATGGTCCAGTTGCACGAATGAACTATACTAACCTATAAATACAACCCAATTTAGGAAAAAAAAGCATTTATTCTATTTCGACTCCAGACGTACCCTAGCCGTCCAGAAGCCTCCCAATTCGTTCTCCAAGTTCATAGAACACATTAGATCGATTCCTAATCGATTTCTAACGTTAGATTCAATTCTTTATTGATTCTTTGTGTGTTCTCACTGATTGGATCGCCAATCAAATAGGATTCCGCACTATTGATCTGGTTTACACGGTAATCACTCGGTATTTCGTTCAAATACCAGGTCCTAACAAGTGGTATATGATGTAGAAAACAAGACATTAGAGAGATCTAGGTCCAAAGGGGAGTTTGTTGATACATGTATGTCCCTAGATCATGATATGAAATGTAATAGATCTTGTTTATCTGATTCTGATGTAATTTGAAATGATTAATGAAATGATATTGATTGTTTGTGATTTGTAATGTCTAATATTTCATTAATGAGTCGACATTGAATTGGTTAATTAGGTTTGTGATTGTTTGAATGGTTATGCATAATGTTATATTAATAAATACATTCAAACTTAACATAATGAAGTTCTCATGCGAATGGCCCATGCGAATGGCCCATGCGAATGGACCACACGCATGAATAACTTCATACGATTGACTCAGTCGCACGACTGAACCAGCAGACTGGATCAGTCGTATGATTTTAACATAAGATTGGTTCAGTCGCACGACTGAACACTCAGTCGTGCGGATGAATCAACCGCATGGTTCAATCGCACGACTGAACCATACTTATGGTCCAGTCGCACGAATGAACAATACTAACCTATAAATACAACCCAATTTGGGAAAAAAAAGCATTCATTCTATTTCGAATCCAGACGTACCCTAGCCGTCCAGAAGCCTCCCAATTCGTTCTCCAAGTTCATATAACACATTAGATCGATTCCTAATCGATTTCTAACGTTAGATTCAATTCTTTATTGATTCTTCGTGTGTTCTCACTGATTGGATCGCCAATCAAATAGGATTCCGCACTATTTGATCTGGTTTACACCCTAATCACTCGGTATTTCGTTCAAATACCAGGTCTTAACAAGTGGTATATGATGCAGAAAACAAGACATTAGAGAGATCTAGGTCCAAGGGGGAGTTTGTTGATACATGTATGTCCCTAGATCATGATATGAAATGTAATAGATCTTGTTTATCTGATTCTGATGTAATTTGAAATGATTAATGAAATGATATTGATTGTTTGTGATTTGTAATGTCTAATATTTCATTAATGAGTCGATATTGAATTGGTTAATTAGGTTTGTGATTGTTTGAATGGTTATACATAATGTTATATTAATAAATACATTCAAACTTAACATAATGAAGTTCTCATGCGAATGGCCCATGCAAATGGACCACACGCATGAATAACTTCATACGATTGACTCAGTCGTACGACTGAACCAGGAGACTGGATCAGTCGTATGATTGTAACATAAGATTGGCTCAGTCGCACGACTGAACACTCAGTCGTGCGGATGAATCAACCGCATGGTTCAATCGCACGACTGAACCATACTTATGGTCCAGTCGCACGAATGAACAATACTAATCTATAAATACAACCCAATTCGGGAAAAAAAAAGCATTATTCTATTTCGACTCCAAACGTACCCTAGCCTTCCAGAAGCCTCCCAATTCGTTCTCCAAGTTCATAGAACACATTAGATCGATTCCTAATCGATTTCTAACATTAGATTCAATTCTTTATTGATTCTTCGTGTGTTCTCACTGATTGGATCACCAATCAAATAGGATTCCGCACTATTTGATCTGGTTTACACGCTAATAACTCGGTATTTCGTTCAAATACCAGGTCCTAACACAGGTCTATACTTACGTATAACAAAGAAGATCATCATATTATGCTGATGAGAGCTCCAGGTCAGTACTATCGTACAGCAAAGGAGATCATCACTCCAGGTCAATGTTCATACATAGCAGAGGAGGTAAGCACCAGATAGAATACAGAAGGGAGCATCTTATATGAAAAGATGAAAAAGCATATTGCTTTTTGAGATAGATTGGAATGATTTGATGCAAAGATACTTTAGATAAGAATAACTCAAAACAGAGGTATCACGTTCTCAACCCTTTTTGAACAAGGACTTGAAACTTCGTGAAGGCCAAAAATGTCAAGGGGATTATTAGAGTCATCAAGTTTGTTGTTCTATTAATTCAGCTACAAGATAACTGTTTACTTTGATTTCTAGTTGAACCTATCAAACATATCCCACACAATACTGTTAACCTCCTTTACATCGTCTAGGCTTGTCATTTTATTCTTCAAATGAAAACAAGAAGAACATTTAATATAAATTCTCCCCCGAAATTTCTACAATTAAGTAAGATGTGGAAATTTCTTACTTGACCATATGTCACTATCTTTTTAATATTAATATTATTTTATATTATATATATATATATATATATATATATATATATATATATATATATATATATATATATATATATATATATATATATATATATATATATATATATATATCTATATATATATATATATATATATATATATATATATATATATATATATATATATATCTATATATATATCTATATATATCTATATCTCTATATATATATATATATATATATATATATATATTATTGTTATTATTATTAATATTTTTTACATAATAAATGATGAAGAATGAAGGAGTGGGCAGAACAAAAATAAAAAAAAGAAAATAAAAAGAGAAGTATAAACAATTTGTACAGAACATAGTTTTAAGGAAAAGGGGTTTTAAAATGATATTAAACCTAACATAAAGATCAATTCATAAAAGTGAGGTTTATTAAACGTTTTAGTTAAAAGATCTGCATTTTGATTATTGGTCTCAATGGGAATAATATCAATAAAACCCTTTTTCTAAGCATCACGGATTATATGAATTCGTGCCTTTATATGCTTGGTTCGGGAATGATGAATAGTATTCTTGGCGATCCCAATGGCTGCTTCGTTGTCACAGAACAACGGTGTATGGAGAAGGTTTATCCCATTGTCAATCATCTGGCGTGGATCCAGAGCACTTGTGAACAGGAGGCAGCAATGTATTCTGCTTCTCCCGTAGAGAGAGAAACAATGGTCTGTTTCTTGCTTTGCAATGAAACCAGACAATTTCCCAAGAATTGACACCCACCAGTAACCGACTTTCTGTTTAACCTGTAGCCATTAGAATCAGTATCAAAATAGGCATGTAAGTCAAAATTCCCACCATAAGGATATCAAAGACCTAAACGAGAAGAGCCTTTAAGATAACAAAAGTTTCACTTACAGCCTTTTCATGAGACTCTTTCTGGGCAGATTGGTATCGAGCACAATATCCTACAGCAAAGGTGATGTCGGGACGACTTGCTGTAAGATACATAAGAGAACCGATCATGGATCTGTAGAGATGAGGATCAACAGGTTTTCCATTATCGTCAGGAGTGAGGCATGTTTGAGCAGTAAATGGAGTCATTTCAGGAGAAGCATCATCCATTCTGAATTTCTTCAACATTTCTTTAATATACTTCTCTTGATGAATAAGGATTCCTTCTTGCTTTTGTTCAACCTGCAGCCCAAGGAAAAAGCACATCTCCCCCATCATGCTTATTTTGAATCGACTACGCATTACTTCTTCAAACTCCCGACACAACTTTGGATTGGTGGAGACAAAGATAATATCATCAACATAGACTTGTACGATCAACATCTCACCATCCACTTCCTTCTTGAATAATGTCAAATCGATGGTGCAACGAGAAAATCCATTGCTTAAGAGATAATGTGTTAAGGTCTCATACCAGATCCGAGGTGCCTGATGAAGACCATTAAGAGACTTGTCAAGCTTGTAAACTTTGTCAGGAAAGTCGGGATCTTCAAAACCTAGTGGTTGACACACATATGTCTCCTCGTCAATGTCTCCATAAAGGAAGGCACATTTGACATCCATCTGATAGACTTTGAACTGCTTATGGGCGGCATGAGCTAGAATGATTTTGATGGCTTCAAGATGGGCGACAGGAGGAAAAACTTTAATATAGTCTATCCCTTCTTCTTGAACAAATCCCTGGACCACCAATCTTGACTTGTTTCTTACTACAATGCCACAATCATCGGGTTTGTTCTTGAGCAAATCCCTGGACCACCAATCATTGTTGATGGATAGAAGAAGGTAAGAAGGATGGTACTGGCTGTGATGAGATAGATGTAGGTGATGAAGGAAGAGATGCAGAAACAGGTGGAGGTGGAAGGTCAAATGATGATGAAGAAGATGCAATATCAACTGATGTTGTATCACTTGCAAATATGGTGGAAGGGGCTTGAGAAATGATAAGTAATGGAGTTGGAGGAATGATATTTGTTTGAACATTGGAGATAGACGCATCGTTGTCGAAGACTGGAAGATTAAATGAGTTAAACACCGTATCGGAGTCAAAGAACCATGCTGGTTCAGATCGAACATCGGTGGAATTAGATTCCTGCCAATCAACATAGAATGACTCTTGAACACTACGTGTTCTCTTGTTATATACCCGATAAGCTTTTTGAGAAGAAGAATAGCCGTTTCATCAGACACGGCATCGAGTTTCGTCTTCTGCGCCTGAGTATTCAATAAAGTGCAGGGGCAGCCAAATGGTCGAAAGAAGTCAATTAAAGGCTTTCTCCTATGAAAAAGTTCATAAGGGATCTTCATTTTGTCCATGACTATCAGCACCTTATTCAGAACGTATGAAGCACAGTTCACCGCCTCAGCCCAAAAGATGATGGGTAAAGAGGATTCAATCAACATTGTACGAGCAGCTTCAATGAGGGTGCGATTCTTTCGTTCAGCCATACCATTCTGTTGAGGGGTCCTCGTAGCAGTGAATTGTCTTAGAATTCCCTTTAGCAGCACACAATGAATCATAGATCTGATTTTTGAATTTAGTAACTTTGTCACTTTTGATTGCCATAACTTTCCTCTTGCTTATAGACTCGATTGATAGAACTAGCTTCTGCAGCTCCTCAGCAGCCTCTTCTTTGTGAGCAAGAAATCTCACCCAAGAGTACCTAGAAAAATCATCTGTTATGACAAGACATAAAGATTTTTTAGCAATTGATTTAACACTGATTGGGCCAAACAAATCAGTGTGTAACAACTCGAGGGGATTAGATATGCTATTTTCAAGTTTTGGCTTGTGTGGTTTCTTATGTTGTTTGCCCTTGGCACATGCCATACATTTTTCAACCACAGAGAAATCTTTTAAAGGTAGTCCCCTAATGAGATTGTTTTTAACTAATTTGTTTATATTTTTGAAATTAACGTGACCCAATCTGCGATACCATAGGAAATACTCAGAAGTGGAAGCTTTGGACAAAAGGTAGGTGACGGTAGATGTTGACTCCCTTGAACCCATGTCAAGAATATATGTATCATTCTTTCTTGAAGCCCTCATTAATACCATCTCATCTGGAATATCAATCTCAGATTTTTAAAAGAGACATTAATTGGACTTGAACAAGACCGGAATGTCCTTATCACAAATCTGAGAGACACTCAACAGATTAAACGCAAGCTCAGGTACATAGTTGACTTTCTCTAAAGTTAGGGAGCCATTGGAAACTTCTCCTTGACCAATCATTTTCCCTCCTTTCTTGTCGCCAGCAAATACGACATATCCTCCAATTATTATTCGATAATTGGTCAATAAGTCCTTGAGCCCCGTCATATGTCTGGAGCATCCACTATCCACATGCCATACACTGTTGACGGCCTTCGTGGATGACTCTTGCAAAAATATCAAAGAATCGGTTAAGTTGGTGAAATGGGGACCCAAGTTTGAACAACTTTGGGTTTAGGAGGGACAGATTTCTTACAGAAAAAATTATTAACTAATTTTGTCAATTTATTCCTAAAGGAACTCCTATTAAAATGTCTATGATGTAGTTCTGGACAATGCTTAACTACATGATCATCTTTACCACACCTAAAACAGTGTGGTTTTAATCTAGGTTTGTTATGTAACGGGGTAGGGATTTGACCAATATGTATTTCCTCATCACATTCAAACAGTTGAGAATCTACATCACTGTATGTCTCAAACATGTCTCGAGGTCTGTTCTTATTTGAAAAAGAATAGTTATTTACAAAAGAAGATGAATTGTCATCAGAAGTACATGTAGTACTTGTACCACTTGTACTAGCATCAGATGATGACGATATCCTTTCGTTTGATAAAGAATTATTCATTGGGGGTAAAAGATGGAATAGGATGAGAAGAATTTTTCAAAACAAATAGTCTTATTTTTCTCGTTGCTCTTTTTGGTGGAATCATTCACACTATTAACACAATCAGAAACAGTAGCATCATCACAATCCACAGAAGTTAAAGATGAAATAGAAACATCACGAGAACATGATGAGACAGAGTCTATTACAGATTCACTAGAAACAAAAACAGAATTTAAACTAGATCTATGATCTAAGACAGGATGTTGAGATTTAGGTGTACTAAGACTAGTGCATCCAAGCCCGCTAGTCGATCCATAATCGTAGTCCTCACGAACATGCTTAGGATTCACACCTTCTAAACCTGCAGACATACTATTAGTATCTGTTTTGATCAAATCATTAGAAGGATGAGGAACAGGCAGAGGAGAATAGCAGTAAGTACTAGGAAGAGGATAAACCTTAGCATTTTCTTATCCCAATACTGTTTTAATCCTAGCCCCCCGATGAGATTTACATAGATCATCATGTTTCATTCCCGATATTGTCCATTTATCTAGCTTTGACTGAAGTTTGCTTGTTACAAATTCAGCAAGAGCAACCCTTTCAGTCAAAGTATTAATCTCAACATTTCTTTCCAAAACTATTCGTTTTAGGTGATCATTCTCTTTCAAAGCCTCGTTTAATTTAACAAAATATTTAGACTCGTTTATTTTAAGTTCCTTATTAATTCATTTTAAATCTTTCTCATTATCAATTAATAAACGGTTAGCTTTATAAACCCCAAATAACCTGATTGTACATGTAGAAGAGCACATATCCTGAATTACCTCGTACGAAAGTCCCATCACCACCTTTTATGCTGCTAAGGCCTTCTCACATTGGCACACCGGAGTACTTGACTTGCTTTCCTCGACAGTGGTAGCAGCATCATCTTTTTCTTTTCCTTTCTCAATGGATTAACTTCCTTCCTTCCTCAATTTCTCTGATTTACCTTCTTTCACCCTCTCATCCTCCTTCACCTTCACAGACAACTCAGCTTCATCTCTGAGTTCTTTGAACGGATCAAATTCATCCTCATAGTTTACCTTCCCTTTTCCTTCCACAATCTCAGCAACCAGTGCTTGATTAATCTCATCTCTCGTCTCTTCAACTTCAGCACTCCAATCAAAATTAGAGATCAAAGCTATATCTTTCTTGTGACTCATTTCCTCTTTACTCCTGCTAGAAACCAGTCTTGGAAATCCCGAGTTACTAGGATCAGTGACGATTGGCAATGGACATTCACGTTTGAAATGTCCCAACTGTTTGCAATTAAAACACCTTAGCTTAGACTTATCAAATCCCAGTTTGGATTTAGAGCTTTGACCTCCGAAGTTCTTTCTTCCAGTGCGCTCCATGAATCTCTGGGCTCTAAGTGTCAACATTGCCATTTGCCATTGAATATTAGTCTCTTCAAGATCATTAGGGTCCACCTGATACATATCCTCCATCGTCATTCCTTTGCCTTTAAACTCCCCTGCCACTAAGGCTTCATAGCTCTGAACAAACATACAAAAAAGAGCCATTGTCTCGGATGGAACTAAAGTTTTAACATTTGCTTTCGAATTAGTCTGATCTCTCGCACCACTACCACAACCTCCTGAATAATTACCAGTATTCATTCCTCCTTGACCAGATGTCTGAATAGGAGAGCTTGCAGCGGAAGACAATAATGCAACATTTTGAGTGAAACCAGATGTAGGCATCATGGTTTGGTTGAATTCCCTTCTCTTCATGTCTAACTTGAAGGATTTAAGCTTATTGATGATGTCTATAAGCTTGTAGTCAGTGAAACCTCTTTCCTGCTTTAGCATTCTCACCTGAAGGCTCCACTGAGGTGGTTGTAACACCCGGGTATTTTTAAAGTGATGAAAGAAAAAATAAAAGTGAAGCAGAAGAAAGAAATGCAATTTCACCCAAGCTAAGGGGTTAAAAGTGTCAAAAAGGACACAAGTTTAAAAGTTGGTGTAAAAAGGTTTTATAGCCGCCCATAACACCCTGCACACACATCTACATTCGGATTGTAGAGAGAGAAAGAGCAGAATTTTGGGATTTTGAAGAAAAGAGAAGAAGAAGTTCGAATTCAGGTAAGAATTCATGGTTTTGTGATGTTCTTAAAGGGCCGTAGCCTCGGTTATATGCTTATGTGTGTTTGTGTGTTCGGTTGTGTGTGTTTGGTGGGTTTGTAGGTGGTAGAACTCAATTTACATTCGGGTTTTTGGAAGAAGTTCATCCGAAAGTTGTCAAAGGTGAGTTCTAGGACCCTTTTTTACTTACCCGTATGTTTATGTCTGTATGAATGCGGGTGGGTTATGATTTTGGGTGTTCTTGTCTTTATGATGATGCCATGTTCATGTTATGATGCTTAGAATGTAAGATATAAGTTTAGAACATGTTAGTTTGATGATTGGGACAAATTATGATGGTTGGTTGTAAGTGTTGGCTGCCCATGCGCCTGAAATAGGCCCATGTGCCCAATGGTCTAAAATGCCTAAGTGTCCCATGCGCCCAAATCCCATGCGCCTAAATAGTATTCATGCGCCTGGGATAGACTAAAATTGGCTAAGTGTCTAGACGCCTAGAAAGCCCATGCGCCTAGGCACTCATCCGCCTGCATAGTGCCCATGCGCCTAGAATCGCCTAGAAATGACTAAGTGTTGCCCATGCGCCACAATAATGCCCATGCGCCTGAAAATTTCCCATGAGCCTAAGTGTTCCCCATGCGCCTGAAAGGCCATGCGCCTGCATAGTGCCCATGCGCCTAAGACTCAGATTATTTTTCTGACTTTAGGGGAAAAAGTGAAATGTAGGCTTTGACTTGGGAGGTTCCTGGGCCTAATGAAAGTTGACATTTTGAGGTCATAGATGATGTGATGGATGTTTTATTATGTGACTTGAATGATGATGTGTGATTGATGCTTATGCAGGATCTATGATGATTATGTATGTTATGTATGATATGTTCCTTATTACGTATGATGGCATGACTTGATATGGTGTGATTATGATAATAAACGTAAAGTATTATCTTAACAAAGCGAAAGATTTAAGATAATGAATGTGGAACATAATGAATGAACGAATGAAAGTCTTGCAAGCATATGAAAGGAGGTTCATAACTCATTAAGTGTTGTTAGCTCAACTGTGTGTCTACGACGTGCGATTTTGGCTAACTCATAAGGGTTCATACACACAGTAAGAGTTTAGTATTGGTGATTGCTCCAATACGTGCGATTTCCTAATTACTGTGTGTTATACAACGTGCGATTTTGGCTAACCCATAAGAGTTCACTCACACATGGGGAGTCAATCCTAGTGACTATTCCATACGTGCGATATGTGCGATATGTGCGAAACGGGGTCCTTGTCGCTTAACCCTAGATGATATAGCTTTGTGATAAAGAGGATATATGACAGGTTCTAGATAGAAGTGAAAGATAATGAAAGTACGAAAAGTGCGATAAGTAAGAAATGTGCGAAACGTGCGATATGTACGAAACGAACGATGATGAAGATAATAATTATTACCTTGTTGTACGTATGATGCGTGATCACGTGCGATAGTAAAGAAAGTGTTTTAACAAATGAAAGGAAATATAAAGTTTTTTAAAACTAGAACTCACTCAGCAACGATGACTTTTATGTGTTTTGTAGTTGGCATGTGATTGTTGCTGAGGATGGCACGGGGTGGCTACTTGGCTCATTTTGGATGGCATCCATTTTATGTTACGATAACGTTCTTGCATTGTAATGCGAACGAATGATATTTTGTAATGAACGTTGTATTATTTTGCAAAAGTGTTTATTTAAATGAAATGATTGTTAAAAATGTTTCCGCTGCAATGTTTAATTAAAGTTAATGTAAATTATATGATTTATGTGCGATGATCGACCAGCTGTGAGCGTCCCGGGAACGGGGCCTTACAAGTTGGTATCAGAGCCAAAAGTTAAGTGAAATGGTTAATTTACAAAAGAAACCTAAACTTAAACTGAGAATGGGACTAAGGGAAGGGATGCCTGTCGAAGTAGCTGCGTGCCATCAGGTATTTTCTTAATGTTAACCGTTATTATGCACGCATGTATTTGATCTGTGTGATTTTAGTAGGTTTAGATACTGATGTAGTCATGATAGGAAATGCTTGGGGTATGAAGAGTAAAGTAAGTGGCTAATCACAACTGGCCACTATAATTAGGGACTTACTATACTTGACATAAACTGAGCTATTCCCTTGAATGACCGTGTTAGTGTTTGAATCTTATAGTGTGTTTAGAGGATGGCCGGTGGTAGATTGTCAAAGGCTTCATATGGTGGAGGTCGTGGTGGATGTGGTGCTGGACCACGGGCCACGAGAGGAAGACCCAGAGCTGAAGAGGTGGTTCATGAAGAACCTGAGACCCCTCATTCGGAGGCTGGGGATGAGAGTGCTAACTTGAGAGCCTCAGTGAAGGAGGCTGTTGTGGAAGAGGTACATCAGGTCATGCAGACGATCTTGCCGTCTGTGGTGACGGAAGTGATCAAGGCGGTAAGGGACGGAGAAAGAAAGGAAAGAAACAGGCCTACGGGTGAAAGGGGACAGCCCAAGACTGAGACGGTTGTGTCTACTGATGAAGAGGAAGAGAAAGAGCCTGTGCCTGAGGCAGCACGAGGTTGTAACTATGGGGCATTTCAAAGATGCAAGCCCCCGACCTTTGATGGAAATGGCACTGATGCAGCTACTCACCGATGGGTGAGAGAGATGGAGGTTGTTCTGGATATCAGCGAGTGTCGGGAGGATCAGAAGGTGAAGTTTGCCACTCATTCATTTGTCGACTCGGCTCTGTGCTGGTGGGACAATATTGTCCAAGCCGAGGGTAGTCGGGCAATTGGAAGAATAAGGTGGCCGGAGCTGAAGAAGTTGTTGATCGAGGAGTTCTGTCCTCACCGAGAGATGGACAAGGTAGAAAGGGATTTCCTGCAGCTAGAGGCGGGGACGATGACACATCAGCAATACACCACGAAGTTCAATGAAATGGCATGGATGGTGCCGGATCAGGTGACACCCCTGTCACGGAAGATCAAGAGATACATTCAGGGCTTGCCGGCGGACATCCGCAGGCACATGATCGCCGCCCGACCAAGCACGTTCAGGTCGACGGTTGACCTGGCGGGGAGATTGTATGATGAGCGGGAGGTGGGGTGGCTGAGGTGGCAAGAAAGGTGGTGATGATTGGGACTGGAACGGGAAGAAGTTTGGGCGTGGCAGGACCGCCCCAAACAAAAAAGCTGTGAGGGTGGGTGACCGGCGTGTGGTCACGTCTTGTGCAGGATCGAAGAGATGTGGTAAATGCGGGAAGGAGCATTCGGGGGAATGCAAATGGGGATCAAACATCTACTTCAAGTGTGGGAAGCCTGGTCATATGGCAAGAGATTATGGAGTTATAAGATGTTATAACTGTGGGGAAAATGGCCATTTGAGCAGGGACTGCAAGAAGCCGAGGGCTGAAGGCTCAGGTGCAGGGAAGAAGGCGGCCGAGACTGAAGGGCAGATGGCGAATGCCAGGGTGTTCACGATGACGCAGGAGGAGGCTTGGACGGACCCCGATGTTGGGTCAGGTACGTTTCTAGTAAACCAAACTCTAGCCTCTATGTTATTTGATTCTGGTGCTAGTAAAAGTTTTATTTCTGCTGCTTTTTGTGCTAAACTGCATGTTAGTAGTAGGAGTATAGATAAGTCCTTTGATGTAGATACTACAATAGGTAAGTCTACTAGGATTTCTGAGATGATAGAAGGTTCTGACGTAGAATTAGAAGGTCACAAGTTTCCTGTTAGACCTTAGGCGGGTTCGATGTAGTCCTAGGAATGGATTGGTTGGCGGACTACGAGGCGAACATTGTGTGTCGCAAGAAGATGACAGGAGATCGGTGACGGTTTATGGAGATTGGTTCACGACGATTCCGAAAGTGATTTCAATGGCGGTGGCGGGAAAGTGCATGAGGCGTGGATGTAGTCCTACTTGGCTTACGTAAAGGATGTAAATACACCAACACCACAACTGTCTGATGTACCGGTTATGTGTGACTTTTTGGATGTGTTTCCAGAAGACTTACCAGGTGTGCCACTGAACCGCGAGATTGAGTTTCAAATTGACTTGATACCGGGTGCCCAACCAGTTGCTAAGGCACCATATCGGTTGGCTTCGACCGAGATGAAGGATCTGATGGAGCAATTGACAGAGCTACTTGACAAGGGGTTCATTAGACAGAGTATCTCGCCATGGGGTGCTCCGGTTGTAACATCTGCCCATTTTGGAAAATAGAAACCCAAACCCAAATCCGTTTGGGTCAATTTTTGAAAATCAAATACATTAATTAGAAATTTTTTATTTATTTTAATCCTTCAAAAACAATAATAATATTGTTTATTCAACTTCCATTTATTAAATCAATTTATGGTAATTTCATGATTTACAGAATAAAATTTTATAAATTCATGAAGTTTATTTGTTATTTATGAGTTTTAATTATAAAACTAAAATAAAGGATTAAAATACAAGATCATTATAAGTTCTATAAATGTTATTAATATTTATAAGATTTTAAATATTCAATTAAAATAAATAATCAAATTATAAGTTCTTATTAGATTTATAAAGTCCACAAAGATTTAATAAAAAAAGTTGTTAAATTAAAATTAAAACTTTAATTAATTTAAAGATTAAATTGTAAGTATTCTTTTATTTATTTAAATTATTTAATTTTATATTTATTTCAAATTCCAATCATAACCCCCTTTTAAAAGACTTATAACTCACCATTAACACTATTCATAACCTACTCCTAACCTCAACTATAAAAGCAAGCCTTAGGCCTCACTTTTCATTTGCTTATTCTCTAAAAATCTCACTCTCATATCTTTCTTTCATCCATTGGTTATGATCAATTGAAGAATTTTATTTTACAAGAAATTTCAAGAATTCTTAATACTAAGGTAATCTTTTATTGCTTTTATATTATACATTTTAATCATCCTAACATCCAACTGTTCTTATGACTTTATGTTCTTACTATTATTCTTTCTTCTACAAAATCTCTTTTTATTTTAATCATTATCATTTGATCATTAACATTTTAATAATCACTAATCTTATAACAATCACTAACATTCCTAAATCAAGCTAACAACACACTAACATAAACAAAATATCATGTTTGCATATGCACGGCTATGCCGCCGCGTTCGGTTATTCCACATAATTATTTTTCTAAATGATGGCTATGCCAAAGACTTAGAATATTTTATAACTAAAATAAAGACTAATATACCATATATTGACATAATAAATTGATCTAACCCGTTTCATACTTTAACGATTTTAAAACTGCACATAAGTGCCTTACTACAATTCTTGCAGAATATAATTTTACTTCAACCGACCATAACTTGATCATAACAAACTATATTTGAGTAAAATCAGACTCCAATATTAATTTCATTGAATTACCCTTTCAAAGACAGTTTATATGTCTTCAAACCCAATTGTACGACTCAACAATATCCTTCACAAGATAAGTGCGCATTTCAACACCTTTTGTCTTGTGCTGCTTGTTTTACCTATTTACTAATCTTTTCATAAAAATGTTTCTTAATGAAATTTGTCCGAGAGACTTTGAACTAGTCAAATGTAAATTTTTATAATTTTATGAAACCTTTTGCTATTTTAAAAACCTGTTCAAACACGTACGAAACATTCTCTCCAGAATCTAAAATTTGTACAATAATCGTTCATCAATCTACCTTTTGCTTATTGGCATTCCTAAGTGTCATAACTTCTTGTAATGTATTCCAAACTCAAGTGATTGTTTCTTTTTATCATTTAGGACATCACCTATGACTCTTCAACATCCAAGCTTTCTTATATACTCTACAACCATCACTATTATTATGAGTTTTCCATGTGAGTTCTCCATGCCCATTTTTACTTTATTTCACACGTTTTGGGGTGAAACATGTTAACCTTATAAACTTACACTTGTAAGCATATTCATACTTGTAAATGCATATGCAATTTATCTTTACTTTTAGTCATGGTTATTTGTGTTATTGTAAGTCTTATATGAGATACATATTTTGTTTACAATCATTAACTATTGCTAGCCAGGCAACGTCTTAGGTCTATGGGCCTGACAAGCCTAATTGGTGCTAAAGCCGATGTATTGCCGGCTCCTGATGACGTATGACTTGTTCATCATGGGAACCAAGTACACTTAGCCAATCTTATAAACTTGTAATCAAGTCGAGGTTTGGTTGTAGCTATATGTGTTCTATAAACTTGCTCATACATAACCATTCACATGAATTGCTACTTGTAAATCTTTTTATATATATATGTATGCTTAACCCATGGAAACTCACCAACTTTTAATGTTGACCCTTTATTTTTAACATGTTTCAGGTTTACTACTTGAAGATCTCTTCGTGCTCATATATGATTTGGACTTAGTTAATTGAAAGTCTTATGATGTTGTTTATATCTTGTTTTTGTTATTGTTATTTAATTGTCTTGTAATGTTCAATAAAAATATTATTTAATATTATTACAACTTATTTAGTTCCATGTGCTATGAACAATCGTTTCACATTCGTCCGCCTCGATGATTCAGCCATCGGTCGGGGTGTGACAGATTGGTATCAGAGCCGTGGTTATATGGAATTAGGTTATTAGAAATGGAATGACCTAGACTATAACTAAGTAACTTTACACATGACTCCTCTCATGTACTTTATATGCTTAGATAGGATTTTACGTGCTTATATGTTTATACTTGATTATGTGATTGTATGCTTTATGTGCTTATTCTTATACTTTGAATTTTATCAGTTCACACACGAACCTTAAATCATATTCTAAGGCATTATGTGCCTAAATCAAACTGTTTTCAAAATGAGTTTTTGAATCGTTATTCGTGGTTTTCAAGTCTCGTCGAAGTTTGTGTCCTACAATTTGAAACATGTAATGTTGAAAGAGTGTGATGCCTGTATCTTGAGGTGTTCATATAAATCCAAATCAACCGATGGATTCGTTTACCTTACCTGGGAACCCTTGGAGTGAGTGTCCGCTTATAGGTACGCATGTCTTCATTAATGTTGTAGTTGACCTAATATTTTGATAAGTCAACGTAATGTTTTGGATTGTAAACCGAACATTACACTCAAAACATCATGTTATTTTGACTCGCTTCATCATTGATTTTGTCCTCTGAAACTTAAAACTCATTATCCTTTTTTTCTTAATGACCCTTAAAAAAATCTTTCTAAACACCTTCCCCTCAAAACCACCCTTAATCTGAACATTTCAATGATACCTTTATTCTGAACTGAACCATTAATTTTAACAAATACGATTTTGATACGAATTTAAAGTAATGTAACTTTGAAACCTCAAAGACATAGTGAACAAGAATCGATCATCTAAGAACCATATCGAAGTTATTTGCTTTGAAGAGCTTTTACGAATTTATATCTCCTCGAAAAGTGACTTAAGAATATTTCTCGTGTTCGTCAAGGTGACTCTCATATTGATCTGATACTTGGTGCTTCACTTATGAGAAAACTTCCTTAGTTGTCATGTACCGTATAAAATGCAAAAGCTTGTCAACCAAAAGGTCTAAACAAATTGACGATCTATTCACCTTGTCCAGAAACATATGAAACCTCAAATCATGGAATTAAACAAACTTAAGCGTAGTGAAATATCATAATTAAACTTATTGAAATTAAACGCTCCCAAGAGTTCCCTTGCAAACACAAAATGAAATCTAAGTTTTCAAATAACCTTGAAATTAATTGTCTCGTGATTAAATTTCGGGACAAAATTTTCTAAATTAGGAGAGACTTTAACATCTGCCCATTTTGGAAAATAGAAACAAAAACCCGAATCCGTTTGGGTCAATTTTTGAAAATCAAATACATTAATTAGAAAAATTTTATTTATTTTAATCCTTCAAAATAATAATAATACTATTTATTCAACTTCCATTTATTAAATCAATTTATGATAATTTCATGATTTATAGAATAAAATTTTATAAATTCATGAAGTCTATTTGTCATTTATGAGTTTTAATTATAAAACTATAATAAAGGATTAAAATACAAGATCATTATTTTTTCAAATATGTAAGGTCTATAAAATGTTAGTAATATTTATATGATTTTAAATATTCAATTAAAATAAATAATCAAATTACATGTTCTTATTAGATTTATAAAGTCCACAAAGATTTAATAAAAAAGTTGTTAAATTAAAATTAAAACTTTAATAAATTTAAAGTTTAAATTCTAAGTATTCGCTTTTGTAACACCCGGATATTTATTATTTTGAAGCCGGCGAAGAAACAAAAGGAAATAAAGTCCAAAGTCGAGGGACCAAACTCGCCAACGAAAGAAAGTCGGGTGAGCGGAGTATATAAGGGAGAGGGCAGCCCTTACCCTCTCCCCCATACACAAATTTTCAGCTCTCAAGAGAGGAGAAGAGAGAAAAGAGGAGAAAAAGAGAAAAAAGGGGTGTTTCGGGTGATTCGGGTGTCCAAACTCGTCGTGTGGCAAGCCAAATCGAAGCCCTTGACGTTGTGCTCGATTGTGTGAGTTCTAGGACCCCACTTTTACTTGTTTTCAACCGATTTTGGGGCTGGAAAGCATAGAAAACCCGTTTTTGTATGTGTGTGTGTTTGACCCATTTGGGTGTGATGTGTGTGATGTGTTTAGAGTATGTTTCCGGGCTTGTGTGTGCTTGTATGGTGTTATGGTATGCATTCCTAAGGTCCATGAGGGTTAATTTAGGCTTAGAATGGGTTTGGATGTGCTTGGAGGCCGAAAATGGCAGATTGGGTTCGGGATGAACTCCATTCTGCATCAGCTAGGGCTAGGCGACCTAATGGAGGCCATACGGCCGAATGAGAGGCGATTGAGGGTCATTCGTACGATTGGGATTCATTCGCAAGATTGAGGGTTCAATCGCACGACTAAGGTTTCAGTCGCACGACTGGGAGTCCAATCGCATGGGGAGTCATGCGACTGAGGGTTCAGTCGCATAAGTGCTTAATCGCATAAGTTCATTCGCATTAGATCAGTCGCATAGGTGCTCATTCGCATTAGTCCCATCCGCATAAGGTCCATACGCACGACTGGATGCTCATTCGCATAGATGTTCATCCGCTTGAGTCCAATCGCATGATGTTCAGTCGCCTGAAGGCCATGCGACTGAAGGGTGCCCATACGCACGAATAGAGCTGTAGCACCCGAAAGAAGGTGTAGTTAGACTTCTGGCTTTCGGGGGAAAGTGCAGATGTAAGTTTGGACGTAAGTGTTCCCGTAAGAGCATGTAAGATAACTGTTATGGCCTTAGAAGCATGTAGGGCATGATGATGATGATGATGATGTTGCAAGTTTATGCATGTTATGTATGTATGATGTTGCCCCGTATGATCTGATGTTGATGCATGATAATGTTCCTTAGTATGATGTATATTATCTTTCCTATGGCTTTACGTATTATGATGAATGAAATGAAGTATTATGTAACGTAAAGTGGAAAGAAATGAAACGTCTTGCATGCATCGGATAACGGGTCCTTCTTTGTGATTGACCATTAATGTAGAACCTCTACCGCTTACCGCTAGTACTGTGGCATACGTTTAGCTGTTCATTTATTGACTTCGGCCCAGTAGCTATGACTGATGGTCACTCCTAGTACCGTGACATACGTTTAGCTGTTCATTTATTGACTTCGGCCCGGTAGCTAAGACTGATCGGGGTGTAGCATATGGTATTGGTACGGATGATGTCCGATGCGCAAGTAAAGTTATATGGAATGAATGAACGAATGAATGAATGAAGAAGATAATAATGATATTATCTATGCGTACGTATGATGTGTGATCATGTAAAAGTAACGAATGGTTTTTATAAAAGTAAAGTATGTTTTATAATAAAACTAGAACTCACTCAGCAACGCTGACTTTTTATATGTTTTCCAGTTAGCAGGTAATGTTTGCTGAGGATGGCACCGTGAAGCTACTCAACTCTTTTTGGGATGGCATTCTTTTGATTGATTTTTTTGCATTGTAATGCGAACAAACTATTTTGTAATGAATGTTGTATTAACTTGCAAAAGCATTTATATAGAAATGAAAGCTTATTTTAATCTTCCGCTGCGATGTTTATGAAATAGAATTGTAAAAGTATGTTTTATGTGCGATGAATGACCAACTGTAAGCGTCCCGGGAACGGGGCCTTACAAGTTGGTATCAGAGCCAGGTTTAAGTGAAATGGGTAAATTTTCAAAATAAACCTTAACTCAAACTGAAAATGGGACGAAAGGGGAATGGGATGCCAAACTGAGTAGCTGCGTGCCATCAGGTATTTTCTTGAAGTTAACCGGTTTTATGTGCTCATGGTATGTGGTTATGTGTTGTATGTAGATTTAAATACTGATGTAGTCAGGACAGGTAATACTTGGGGTATGAAGAGTAAAGTAAGTGGCTAATCACAACTGGCCACTATAATTAGGGACTTACTATACTTGACATAAACTGAGTTATTTCCTTGAATGACCGTATTGGTGTTTGAATCTTTCAGTGTGAGATAGTGAATGGCTGGAGGTAGATCTTCTAAAGCATCTAGGGGTGGAGGTCGTGGTGGGCCTGATGTTGAGCCGCGACCCAAGAGAGGAAGACCAAGGGTCGAGAAGGTGGTTCCTGAAGAACCAGAGACTCCTCATCCAGAAGCTGGGGATGAGAGTGCAAACCTGAGGGCCTCGGTAAAGGAGGCTGTTGTTGAAGAAGTACACCAGGTCATGCAGACAATCTTACCGTCTGTGGTGACCGAAGTCATTATGGTGGTGAAGGAAGGAGAAAGAATGGAGAGAAACAGCCCTTCGGGGGAACGAGAGCAACCAGAGCCTGAAACGATTTTCTCCGATAACGAAGACGAGGAACAGGAGGAGGAGCCTGTGCGAGAAGTGGCACGAGGCTGTAACAACGGGGTGTTTATGAGATGCAAGCCCCCTACTTTTGACGGTAATGGCAATTCTGTTGCTGGTCACCGATGGGTGAGAGAAATGGAGGTTGTTCTCGACATCAGCGAGTGCCGGGAAGATCAAAAAGTAAAGTTTGCCACCCATTCATTTGTGGACTCGACACTATGCTGGTGGGACAACATTGTCCAAGCGGAGGGTAACCGGGCAATCGGGAGAATGAGGTGGCCCGAACTGAAGAAGATGGTGTTTGAGGAGTTCTGTCCTCACAGGGAGATGGATAAGATTGAGAGGGAGTTCCTACAGCTGGAGGCGGGATCCATGACACACCAGCAATACACTACCAAGTTCAACGAGATGGTATAGTTGGTGCCGGATAGGTGACGCCTCTTTCTCGGAAGATCAAGAGCTACATTCAGGGTTTACCGGTGGATGTTCGCCGGCATATGATCACCGCCCGACCAAGTACGTTTAGGTCGGCGGTCGATTTGGCCGGAAGACTTTATGATGAGAGGGAAGTGGTGGTGGTTGAAGCGAATAGGAAGGGTGGTGGTGATCGAAACTGGAACGGGAAAAGGTTTGGTCGGGGTGATGCCTCGACGGGTAACAAAAAGGCACGGGCGGATGACCGCCGCGTGGCCACACTGGGAGCGGGATCAAGGAGGTGTGGTAAGTGTGGAAAGGAGCATGCGGTAGAATGTAGGCTAGGTTTGAATGTGTGCTTCAAGTGTGGGAAGACAGGGCATATGGCAAAGGATTGCCTGTCGGGCAAATGCTTTAACTGTGGGGAAACTGGTCATATGAGCAGGGATTGTAAGAAGCCGAGGGCTGAGAGTTCAGGGGCGAAGAGGACGGGAGGTGATGGACCGAGGGCGAGCGCCAGGGCATTCACCATCACACAAGAGGAAGCTAGGACGGACCCTGATGTTGTGTCCGGTATGTTTCTAGTGAACCAAACTTTAGCTTCTGTGTTATTTGATTCTGGTGCTAGTTAGAGTTTTATTTCTGCTGCTTTCTGTGCTAAGCTGCCTGTTAGTAGTAGGCGTGTTGATGCGCCCTTTGATGTAGAAACTGCCATAGGTAAGTCTACCAGGATTTCTGAGATGATAGAGAATTGTGATGTGGAACTTGAGGGCCATAAGTTTCCTGTTAGACCGTTCGTGATGGCCTTAGGTGGTTTTGATTTGGTTCTTGGGATGGATTGGCTAGCGGACTTCGAGGCGAACATTGTGTGTCGCAAGAAGATGATTCGGTTGTCGGCGCCTGACGGTAGTTCAGTAACGGTTTACGGTGATCGGGTTACTATGATTCCGAAGGTGATCTCGATGGCGGTGGCGGGAAAGTGTATGAGGCGTGGATGTAGTGCCTACTTGGCCTATGTAAAAGATGTGGATACGCCAACACCACAACTAGCTGATGTACTGGTTGTGTGTGACTTTCCAGACGTGTTCCCAGAAGACTTATCAGGAGTGCCACCTGACAGAGAGATTGAATTTCAGATTGATCTAATACCGGGTGCCCAACCTGTTGCCAAAGCACCGTATTGGTTGGCTCCGACCGAGATGAAAGAGTTGATGGAGCAGTTGCAATAGTTGCTTGATAAGGGGTTCATTAGACCGAGTATCTCTCCTTGGGGTGCTCCGGTCATGTTTGTAAAGAAGAAGGACGGTAGTATGAGGATGTGCATCAACTACCGCGAGCTGAACAAGTTGACAGTGAAGAACCGATACCCCTTACCAAGGATAGATGATTTGTTCGATCAACTTCAGGGTGCCAGTTGGTTTTCGAGAATAGATCTTCGATCTGGTTATCATCAGTTGAAGGTGAAGGAGCAAGATATTCCTAAAACAGCTTTCCGTACGCGCTACGGTCACTACGAGTTCCTCGTCATGTCTTTTGGTTTGACCAATGCACCAGCTGCTTTTATGGATTTGATGAATCGAGTGTGTCGGCCGATGTTGGATAAATCAGTGATCGTGTTTATTGATGATATCCTGATTTACTCGAGGAGCGAAGCAGAGCACGCCGGTCACATTCGGGAGGTTCTAGAGACGCTAAGGAGGGAGAAGTTGTATGCAAAATTCTCCAAGTGCGCATTCTGGTTGCGCGAAGTTCAGTTCTTGGGTCACGTGGTGAATCCCGACGGGATAATGGTGGACCCGGCGAAAGTGGAGGCGGTTATGCAATGGAAGTCACCAAAGACGCCATCCGAGATTCGTAGTTTCTTGGGTTTGGCGGGTTATTATAGAAGATTTATCCAAGACTTCTCCAAGATTGCTTCTCCACTAACTAAGTTGACCCGAAAAGATGTGAAGTTCGTATGGGGTCAAGCTCAAGAGAAGGCGTTTGAAGAACTGAAGGCGAGATTGACTCAAGCTCCTGTTCTGTCATTACCCGATGGAAGTGAAGACCTGGTGGTTTATTCCGATGGTTCTTACTCGGGGTTGGGTGTGTGTTAATGCAGAGAGGAAAGGTTATAGCCTATGCATCCCGACAGTTGAAGGTTCATGAGGTCAACTATCCTACTCATGACTTGGAGCTAGCAGCCGTGGTCTTTGCATTAAAGATTTGGAGGCACTACCTCTACGGGACGAAGTGCACCATATTTACTGACCACAAGAGTCTGAAGTACTTTTTCGAGCAGAAGGATCTGAACATGAGGCAGAGGCGGTGGTTGGATCTTATAAAGGATTATGACTGTGAAATCCACTACCATCCGGGCAAGGCCAATGTGGTGGCTGATCCCCTTAGCCGAAAGGAGAGACCCGAGCCGATTCGGGTGAAAGCATACCAGCTGATTATGACCTCGGATGTGATGAAGCAGGTGAAAGAGTTCCAAGATGAGGCATTGAAAGAAGATCATCTTAACTCTGAAAGAATGAGAGGTCTGGTTGGGGAATTGGGTGAAAACACACTCGGTGTTAGAACCCGATTTGGCCGTGTGTGGATTCCTTATTTGGGGGATCTACGGGTGAAGATAATGGATGAAGCTCACAAGACTCGATACTCCATTCATCCTGGTGCCACGAAAATGTACCATGATATGAAGAAAGATTATTGGTGGCCGGGTATGAAGCGCGATGTGGTGGAGTATGTCAGTAAATGTCTTACTTGCTTACAGGTGAAGGCCGAGCACCAAAAGCCGTATAGGAAGATACAACCTCAGGATATACCGGAATGGAAGTGGGAGCACATCACCATGGATTTCATTACAAAGCTGCCGCATACCCCAAAAGGGTACGATACCATATGGGTGATAGTTGACCGGTTGACGAAGAGTGCTCACTTTCTACCGATCTGCGAGACATATTCATCTGAGAGGTTGGCTGATCTGTTCATCAAGGAAATTGTAACTCGTCATGGTGTGCCGGTGTCTATTGTGTCGGATCGCGACACCTGGTTTACATCCAAATTTTGGAAGAAGTTCCACGACGCTATGGGGACGAGGTTACATATTAGCACGGCTTATCATCCCTAGACTGATGGTCAATCAGAAAGGACCATTCAGACACTGGAAGACATGCTTCGGGCATGTGTGATTGATTTTGGTGGAAGTTGGGATGACCACCTACCGTTAGCCGAATTCTCATACAACAACAGCTATCACGCCAGCATTGGCATGCCTCCATATGAGATGCTATACGGGAGGATATGTAGAACACCCGTTTGTTGGGGTGATATTGGTCAAAAGGAATTGGGAAGCGTCGAGGTAATCGAGGCTACGACTGAGAAGCTTGAGAAGATTAAAGCCTTCATGAAGGCAGCCAAAGATAGACAGAAGTCGTATGCTGATAAACGACGCAGGCCGATTGAGTTCCAGGTGGGTGACCGGGTTATGTTGAAGGTCTCACCTTGGAAGGGTATCATTCGCTTCCGAAAGCGGGGCAAGTTGAGCCCCAGGTATATAGGCCCTTTCTGAATAATTGCTCGAGTAGGAGAGGTGGCCTATAGACTAGAGTTACCGGATGAGTTAAGTGGAATTCACCCGACATTCCATGTATCTCATCTAAGGAAGTGCTTAGCTGATGAAGATATGATTGTCCCACTGGAGGATATCGAGGTAGACGAACGGCTCAATTATATGGAGCAACCAGTGGCAATCATCGACCGAAAGGAGAAAAGGCTAAGGGATAAAGTGGTTCCTCTTGTGCGTGTACGGTGGAAGCACAGGAAGGGATCCGAGTCAACGTGGGAGACTGAGGAAGAAATGAGACAGCATTATTCACGTTTGTTCGAAGAATAACAGGTTTCGGGGACGAAACCTATTTAAGGGGGGTGGACTTGTAACACCCGGATATTTATTATTTTGAAGCCGGCGAAGAAAGAAAAGGAAATAAAGTCCAAAGTCGAGGGACCAAACTCGCCAACAAAAGAAATTCGGGTGAGCGGAGTATATAAGGGAGAGGGCAGCCCTTACCCTCTCCCACATACACAAATTTTCAGCTCTCAAGAGAGGAGAAGAGAGAAAAGAGGAGAAAAAGAGAAAAAAGGGGTGTTTCGGGTGATTCGGGTGTCCAAACTCGTCGTGTGGCAAGCCAAATCGAAGCCCTTGACGTTGTGCTCGATTGTGTGAGTTCTAGGACCCCACTTTTACTTGTTTTCAACCGATTTTGGGGCTGGAAAGCATAGAAAACCCGTTTTTGTATGTGTGTGTGTTTGACCCATTTGGGTGTGATGTGTGTGATGTGTTTCGAGTATGTTTCCGGGCTTGTGTGTGCTTTTATGGTGTTATGGTATGCATTCCTAAGATCCATGAGGGTTAATTTAGGCTTAGAACGGGTTTGGATGAGCTTGGAGGCCGAAAATGGCAGATTCGGTTCGGGATGAACTCCATTCTGCATCAGCTAGGGCTAGGCGACCGAATGGAGGCCATACGGCCGAATGAGAGGCGATTGAGGGTCATACGCACGATTGGGATTCTTTCGCATGATTGAGGGTTCAATCGCACGACTAAGGTTTCAGTCGCACGACTGGGAGTCCAATCGCATGGGGAGTCATGCGACTGAGGGTTCAGTCGCATAAGTGCTTAGTCGCATGAGTTCATTCGCATTAGATCAGTCGCATAGGTGCTCATTCGCATTAGTCCCATCCGCATAAGGTCCATACGCACGACTGGATGCTCATTCGCATAGATGTTCATCCGCTTGAGTCCAATCGCATGATGTTCAGTCGCCAGAAGGCCATGCGACTGAAGGGTGCCCATACGCACGAATAGAGTTGTAGCACCCGAAAGAAGGTGTAGTTAGACTTCTGGCTTTCGGGGGAAAGTACAGATGTAAGTTTGGACGTAAGTGTTCCCGTAAGAGCATGTAAGATAACTGTTATGGCCTTAGAAGCATGTAGGGCATGATGATGATGATGATGTTGCATGTTTATGCATGTTATGTATGTATGATGTTGTCCCGTATGAAGTGATGTTGATGCATGATAATGTTCTTTAGTATGATGTATATTATCTTTCCTATGGCTTATCTGTCACACCCCCGCTAAAAGCGGAAACACGGGGATGTAACGAGACCGGGATCGTCATAACACATGGTAAGCGATAGAGATTGCAATATAATAATTGATGACAAGCGTGTCATGACGACACTCGACAACAAAGGGACTTGTGTCGTGTTTAGTCAATGTTCACGACAACATAGCCATAAGCATAACATGATAAAGATACACATAATCACATAAAGATGAAATTGTAAATGTTAATTCCCACAACCCGGGAACAAGTTTCAAAAGATGATAATTGTTTACAAGCGTTAACATTGTTCAAAAGATTGTTTATCAAAACATGTTAAGTCCCAAAAATGCATCCTAGGGTCTCCACTAAGGCAGCACACCTGGATTCCTGGACTTGCATGATCACCTGAAAAGATATGCTTAAAACGGTCAACATAATTGTTGGTGAGCTCGCAGGTTTATGTAATAAAAATGTAAGTGATGCTGTATAAGTAAGCATAATGGAATACCGTGAATACAGTTATATACACAAGTAAATTCACATGACATGAGCTTTGCAACCAAACCTAGCGACGTACACAAAGAAATTGTCGGCATATATTCACCCAAGGGCCCGTTCCTGGACACTGATGGTACTTAGTATACCATCGAACAAGGGTGGGGGTGTCAACCCAGTAGTACTACCAATACCTAACCGTCGGTTCCCACACTGGAATTAAATAATTGCAAAGATAGAACCACACAGCAGACCCAAGCATGTATCAAATAGTACTTGCAACACAGTATCACGTTGATTCCTTGTATGTAAAATGTATGTAAGTTGTACAGCATTGAAAATGAGTAAGCATACTTTTCCCCCAAGTTGTAAATGATTGAAATGTTGTATAAATGTAAAAAGGGGCCACGAAACTCACTTGTTAAGTGGTAAGTATGTATGATCGATGTAATCTCAAATGTAGAATGCAGATAAATAGTCAAACACCTATTGACAGTTATTGTAAGGCATTAATGATATTGTTATAAGCGCGTAATAATGATAGGTCGGTTCGGGTCGTATCGGCTGGGTCGCGTATAACACACACAAACTGACACGCGTACTAGATCTTATGTAGATCCAAGTACAAGACATTGTTGCCATTGATGATGATATTTGAGTAAAAGTCTCATTGTTATTGAAGATATATTGAATATGTGTCCATAGTTATAAGTCGGTTGATAGTTGTAAAACGTTAGTTTAAGTTGCTTAAAATAGTATTTGTGCCCTTTTTCGCGTTGACTTTAATATTTGTGGCCGAACAATGGCTATTGTGTTAATGTTACCTCAACATCACACGTCATACTCACACCACGCACAAGGAGGTCAAACACAACAATTTCAGTCGCATAACAAGGCCAGACGCACGACTCAACCTCCATTCGTATGAATCAACCCTCAATCGTGCGAATCAGCTTCATTCGTACGATTGAGCCTTCATTCGTATGACTGGCCTTCAGTCGTACCACACAACACCCAATCGCACGACTCAACCTCCATACGCACGAATCAACCTTCAATCGTGCGAATTAGCTACTTTCGTACGATTGAACCTTCATTCGTGCGATTGGACTCCAGTCGTGCGAGTCACGCACATTCGCACACACTCAGTCGGTCACCTGACTCAATCGCACACAATCACTCATACGCATGACTCAATCGTATACATTCATTCGCACGCATGACTCGATCGCATACAGACACTCGGTCGCACAACTCAGTCGCACGACATGCCTAGTCGCACAACCCAGTCGCACGATTGACTCAGACGCATGATTCAGTCGCACGACCCACTCAGTCGCACGACTCAATCGCATGGTTGACCCAGTCGCCTGATCTGCAGAATCGCGACTGTGGTCGGTTTGAGCAGCCCCCGAGCTGCTCTAAACACGGGTTTTACACCATAAGGACCTCCAGAAACACTCAACAAACATACACAAACATGAAACACAAGCAAGAAGACCTCACACGCACCCATACGACCTTGTGTGCTCGGGTTGAACCCGAACACCCGAAACCCTAGTTTTGGACAGTCGTGAAAAGGCTAGAAAATGGACAACCAAGGACGACTACCTGCTTAAATCATATTCTAAGACATTATGTGCCTAAATCAAATGCTTTTCAAAATGAGTTTTGAATCGTTATTCGTGGTTTTCAAGTCTCGTCGAAGTTTGTGTCCTACAATTTGAAACATGTAATGCTGGAAGAGTGTGATGTTTGTATCTTGAGGTGTTCTGTCTATGCAAGGTATTCATATAAATCCAAATCAACCGATGGATCCGTTTACCTTACCTAGAAACCCTTGGGGTGAGTTTCTGCTTATAGGTACGCATGTATTCATTAATGTTGTAGTTGACCTTACTCTTTGATAAGTCAACTTAATGTTTTGGATTGTAAACCGAACATTACACTCGTAACATCGTGTTATTTTGAATCGTTTCATCACTGATTTTGTCCTTTGAAACTTAAAACTCATTATCCCATTTTTCTTAATGACCCTTAAAAAAATCTTTCTAAACACCTTCCTCTCAAAACCACACTTAATCTGAACATTTCAATGATACTTTTATTCAGAACTGAACCATTAATCTTAACAAACACGATTTTGATACGAATTTATACTAATGTAACTTTGAAACCTCAATGACATAGTGAACAAGAATCGATTATCTAAGAACCATATCGAAGTTATTTGCTTTGAAGAGCTCTTACGAATTCATATCTCCTCGAAAAGTGACTTAAGAATATTTCTCGTGTTCGTCAAGTCGACTCTCGTATTGATCTGATACTTGGTGCTTCACTTATGATAAAACTTCCTTAGTTGTCATGTACCGTCTAAAATGCAAAAGTTTGTCAACCAAAAGGTCTAAACAAATTGATGATCTATTCACCTTGTCAAGAAACATATGAAACCTCAAATCATGGAATTAAACAAACTTAAGCGTAGCGAAATATCATAATTAAACTTATTGAAATTAAACGCTCCCAAGTGTTCCCTTGCAAACACAAAATGAAATCTAAGTTTTCAAATAACCTTGAAATTAATTTTCTCTTGATTAAATTTCGGGATGAAATTTTCTAAAGTAGGGGAGACTGTAACATCTGCCCATTTTGGAAAATAGAAACCCAAACACGAATCCGGTTGGGTCAATTTTTGAAAATCAAATACATTAATTTGAAAAATTTTATTTATTTTAATCTTTTGTTGATACATATGTACCTAGATGTGGATCTGAATGTAATATGTCTTGAATGTCTTACACTTATGTAATGCTTGGGTGATTAATGAAATGAGAATGTTTGGTTGTGATTTATAATGTTTAATATTTCATTAATGAGTTGTGTATATTGACTTGATTATATAGGTTTGTGATTGTTTGAATTGATACACATAATGTTATAATAATTAAGGCATTCAAACTTGTTTGAGTGAAGTTCACATGCGTCTGACTGGACCATGCACCCCAACAGTGGTCATGCGTCCGCGTGGCCATGCGACTGAGTGTCTATGCGCCTAAACAGTCCATACGCCTGAACAACTTCATGCGACTGACTCAGTCGCACGACTTAATACTAAGTCGTGCGAATGGATCAACCGCATGGCTCAATCGCACGAATGAACCATGCTAATGGTTCAGTCGCACGAATGAGCAACCCTAACCTATAAATACCACCTAATTTATGGAAAAACAAAACACTTGATATTACTTCAACTCCAGACGTACCCTAGCCGTCCAGAAACCTCCAAGAACCTGTTCCAAGTTCACAGATCGCACTAGATCGATTCTATATCGTTCTTAACGTTTAGATTCAATTGATAATTGATTCGACGTGCGTTCTCACTGATTGGATCGCCAATCAAATAGGATTCCGCACTATTTGAGTTGGTATACACTTTAATCAGTTAGTATTTCGTGCAATACACGATCCTAACAAGTGGTATCAGAGCTTTGTCTCTTGATTACGTGATTCAATCGTTTTTTATATAAAAGTTCTGTTTTTTCACTAAAAACACAATCTTTTCGTGTCAAACGGTGTCTTGGACGTCTCCTGCTCATAAAGTTTTGGTTTTTCCGGCATACGGCAATTAGGGTTAGTGAAAATTCGGGTTTTTACGGCCAAAACACCTTAAACCTAGAAATTTTCGAAATCCAGCAGCTTCAGTCGCATGGTTGACTCAATCACATGAGTGGACACATTTGCATCCCTCAGACGTACGATTGGACTCATTCGTACCTTCATTCGTACGACTGAGCAGACTATTTGCATTGTTCAACCGCATCAGTTCATTCGCACGACTGGATCAATCGCATTAGTTCAGCCGCACGATTGAACCATTCGCATTGTTCAATCGCACGGTTAGCCCAATCGCACAGCTCCATTCGCACTAGTAGAACAGTTTGCTTAAGAAACTAAAGTTAATCGCAATGGAGGACCAGTATTCAGCGTTTACAGCAGGGAAGGACTCACGCATTCAGAACTTACTGCTACTGGAGAGTGAAGTGGGGAATCACATTAAACCCCCTAAGCTTATAACATTAGATGAATTCCCACACTGGAAGCAACGTTTTGAGATCTACTTAAATGGAGTAGATCCTAATATGTGGGAAGCAATTGAGACGGGGTACAGTATGCCAGTAGGTGCTGATGGGGTTAAACTTACATTAGGTGGCATGACTGATGCACAGAAAGTCAAATAAAATGCTGAAAAGAGAGTGTATGCGTTACTAACTCAGTCTATTCCTAAGGATATTTCCATCAATTCTCTAAGAACAAGCAAGCCAAGAAGTTATGGGATGAGCTGGAGAAAAGGTATGACGGGAATGCGTCATTGAAGGCTATTAAAGCTAAAGAGTTGAAGAAAGAGTTTGACAACTTCTCATCGATGGGTAATGAGAGTTTGGATGATGTCACTGATAGATTCTACCATTTGATGAGCGAGCTGCACACGCATGGTGTCACAACGACCATGGAAGACAAAGTGTCGAATTTTGCAGACGGGTTGCCAGAAAATTGGGCTTCTTTTGTTTCAAATCTGAGACAGAATGGATTGCTAGCGAGGTTGGACATCAATGATTTCATTCTAAAGCTGTGAGAAGAAGCACTAAGGATGAAGTACCGAGCTCAAAAGTCTTCGTATACTCAGAATCCAGCTCTGTACAATGCAACTCCACAAGTCAAGACGTCTGGAGCACCACTTCAGACCGCCTTTGTGTCAAGCTCATCTGGTCCTTCACAAGCCTCTACTTCAGGGTCAGAAACGTCAGGGTCTTCTAGTACCCAATACATTGCATCTGAAGCAAATGCTACAAGACTGAAGACCGAGAATCTAGAAAATATGACAGTAGAAGTAGGTAGATGAGACAGAGCTGGAGAGGATGGATATAATGTAGGCCTTAGCAAGTGCTGTCCGGAGAGCTAAGAAGTTTGTGAAGAAGACCGGACAAAACTTGGTTGCTACTAAGGACACTACTTTTGGTTTTGACAAGAGCAAGGTGACCTGTTTCAACTGTGGAGAAAAGGGGCACTTCAAACGAGAGTGTGTGAAGCCCAAGAAAACTGGAAACGGGAATCCCTTCTCGTCCTTCACTCGTCAAGATAAGCCAACTAGCAGTCCTACTTCATCAAGCAAGGATCCAAAAGCCTTGACTGCTCATGATGATGAGGGACAGGACTGGAGTTTTCGGTTTGTCTCTCTGGGAGAATCCAATATTGCTAGTGTGGAAGACATAGATGATGATTCCGCGAGTGAAGGAGATATTGCAGTGGAACTGGCGATGTCAAACATTGAAGAGACTGCAAATGAGGTCAACTACAAGCCTGAAGAAGGGACAACTACAACAAAGACAGAATCACCAGAACCAGAAACATCAGATGCTGCTTTGATGGCTGATTCATCAGAACCTCCTCAGGTAAGTACTACTGACCAACTTTTCAAAAATCATGCTTGTTCTGATTGTAATAAATTTAGGGAAAGCATAGATCTGAAATTTGCTAGGTTATTAGATCATAATGATAGCTTAGTAAAGGATTTGCAACTGTGCACTGAGGCAAACAGAGTTTTAAAACAAAATGAGCATAGTTACAAAGAAAAGATAGACCTTTTGAATAAACAGCTTAGGGAAACAGAAGTAGTAGCCTTTAACCAAGAAAATGACATTAGGTACTATCTTAACTCCCTAGAAGACACTAAGAAACAAAAAGCAGTTTTAGAAGTAGAAGTCAATTCATTAAAGCAAAAACTGCACAGTTGGACAAGTTCATCTCATATTGTCCAACACTTAGTGAGAGAGCGTAACAATGGGGAGGGTTTGGGATATAAAGTGGTTCCACCACCACCTGAGACCTTGATGAACACTAAGAGTAAACCAATAAATAACAATCCAATCAAGGATCATGTGGTGTCAACTCCTCTTGTAAGTGATCTAGATTCCTCATGTACTTCAAATGAATCTGGAACAAAACAAAAGGAGGCCACTTCAAAGGCAAAAGGTAAAATGCCTTGTGTTAATCTGGAAAAAGAGTTTGAAAAGGCTAATATAAAGTCAGGGTCAAAGAAAGTCAAATCTGAACCTAAAAAGACTACTAATGTTAACCTATCACGAGTTTCATGTCAAAGTCCAGATAACCAAAATGGAAAAGATGTTAAGAATGTTAAAACAATTAGGTTTGTTAAACAAGATAAAACATCAAAAGAAGTAGAGTCAAAATTCAAACATAACAATGTCACTAGGGTGTCACACACGTCTCCACATAAACAGATCAATCATAAAGTTGATAGCAGGTCATGCTACAACTGTGGAGAGTGTGGACACATTGCTTCTTATTACATCAGACACCTAGGAAGAAAGTTGAACTTCAGGAATCAAAACCTAGGTTTTCCTAAGAGGAGATCATTAACTCCACCTAGTAGAACTAGTGAACCCAAAGTTCAACCCATTAGCCAGTCGTCTGTTTATCACAAACAGGCCTTACAAATGGCTTATGGAAAGAAAAGTCAGCCTCTGTGTCCGATAATGAGGACAAGAAGTCACTTGAGCTACCCTCAACTTCTAAGGGTCAATGGGTTGAATTCATGATGTGTGCTGGGAAACCCAAGCCAGTAAAGGCTTGGGTTCCTAACCTGAACTAATGTTTTAAATTGAATGTGCAGGGTGTTCGCTACAGTGCTGAAACCAACACGTGGATTGTAGGCAGCGGAGCATCCAGGCACATGACAAGAAACAGGGCACTCTTATCAAACGTCAAACAAATAAAACGAGGGCATGTTTCCTTTGCTGGTAACAAAGGAGGTTATATCACAGCTCAAAGAGAAGTGGGAAATCAGAAAGTTAAGTTTGATAAAGTGAACTACGTTCAACAACTTCAAAACAACTTACTTTCTGTTTCCCAAATATGTGACAAAGGATTTAAGGTTGTATTCGACAACAAGAAGTGTTATGTCCTGAAGAAGGACTATGTGATTCCGGAGGACCAAGTTTTGATGACAGCTTCAAGATATAAAGATCTTTATGTTTTGGATCTCTCAACGGCTTCCACAACGGATCATGAAGTTCAGTGCTTCTTATCAAAAGCTACTGAGAAGGACTCCATTTCCTGGCATAGGAGAATGGGACACATTAATCAACGGAAGATGAATCACTTGATCCAGAATGATCTAGTGAGAGGAGTTAACGTCAAAAATTTCCAACTTCTGGATTTCTGTGTAGCATGCAAGAAAGGCAAACAGACGAAGAAGTCTCATAAGAAAAAGAAAGTTCATTCCATCGAGCTTCCTCTTGAACTTCTTCACATGGATCTGTTTGGTCCAGTCAGTACAAAAAGCATTGCAGGCGACTTGTACTGCTATGTGGTTACTGATGACTACTCAAGATTCTCTTGGGTAATGTTTCTGAAGTCCAAATCAGAAACATTTGAGTCTTTCAAGGAATTAGTAACTACACTGGAATCTCTCTACAAGCTGAAGGTAAGACAGGTACGCTCAGACAATGGGACCGAGTTCAAGAATCAGTGGATGGAGGCTTACTACAAGGAAAAGGGAATTGTGCACCAGTTCACTTCTGCCTACACGCCTCAGATGAATGGCGTTGCTGAGAGAAAGAATCGCAGCTTGATAGAGACAGCACGAACAATGCTAGCAGACTCGAAACTGCCTATCCAATTCTAGAATGAGGCAGTGGCAAATGCGTGTTACACATTAAATCGAGTTCTGGTAGTCAAACGCCATGGCGGTACATGTTACGAGTTACTACAACAACGTAAACCTAATCTAGAGTATCTCGAACCATTTGGCGCACCGTGCACCCTACTGAAGAAGACTCAAGAAGGAAAATTTAGCGAGTAGGTTGAAGAAGGTATCTTCCTAGGATACAACATACTGAACAAGAGAGTTTACAACAACTCAACGGGTTTAGTAGAAGTGTGGTGTAATGTTGATGTTCAGAGATACACCACACCACCTACTGGAAAAGGACCCGCTTTCTTTTTCGACTATGATGGATTCTTCAAGTCCTTCAACATACCTATCTCCACTTCTGACGAGGAGTTAGCAATGAGAAGGATGTATGATGTCTTGAACTCACCGTAACTAGATTCAGCATCATCTGGTTCACAAGGTGACTCATCTGGTTTAGAAGATGAAGCTGAGGAAAATGACCTGAACAATCAGGAGGGACAGGTTCAAATTCTTGCAAGTCCACAAGCATCTAACAGTGATGCCTCTTCGACTTCGGAACCTCAAACTCCTACTACCTCAGATACAGAACCAAATGTTCATAATCTTGACTCTGAGGTAGTTGTTCCCACCACTCCAGGATCACGTCTAAATGTCTATCATTCCCTAGACAATGTCATTGGGGATGTCAGATCAGGAGTGCAGACCAGAAATCAGCTGTACTCAGCCGATTATGCCTCGGTAATGGAAAAAGGATACATTCATGACGGTGCCTATCGTTGTTTTGTCTCGCAGGTTGAGCCAAAATACGTCAGTGAAGCACTGAATGACGAGGCATGGGTGAGTGCTATGCAAGAAGAACTTCTTTAGTTCAAGAAGTTAGGCGTGTGGACTCTGGTGGATAGACCTAAAGGTGCTAAGGTCATTGGCACCAAATGGGTTTTGAAATGAAAGAAGGATGACCAAGGCGTCATTATCAGGAACAACGCTCGACTTGTAGTTCAAGGATTTCAACAAGTCGAGGGCATAGATTACAATGAAGTGTTTGCACCCGTGGCAAGAATGGAAGCCATCTGCATCTTCCTTGCCTATGCATCGTATATGAAGATTAAAGTTTATCAATTGGATGTGAAGAGTGCATTCCTTCATGGTGAAATCTGAGAGACAGTGTACGTCAGTCAACCCGAGGGATTTAAAGATCCTTATCATCGGGACAGAGTTTACAAACTCGACAAGGCTTTATACGGGCTTCATCAAGCTCCAAGGGCCTGGTATGAGAAACTCTCAACTCACCTTGTGAAACATGGATTTCGCAGAGGTGTTATTGATTGCACACTGTTTATCAAAGAGAAAGATGGTGATTTGCTGTTGGTTCAAATCTATGTTGATGATATCATCTTCGGATCAAAAAATGAAGAGTTATGTAAAGAGTTTAAAGCAGTAATGAAGGCTGAATTTGAGATGAGTGCCATGGGAAAGATGAAATTCTTTATCGGGTTACAGGTGGATCAGACACCAAAAGGAATTTTCCTACATCAAACCAAGTATGTAGGAGACATTCTCAGTCGGTTTGACATGGAGAATGCTTCTGCAGCTGGGACTCCACTTGCTACAAACCATGATATAGCACCCGATGAAAATGGAGATCTGGTCGACGCAACCATGTACCAAGGAATGATTGGATCTCTCATGTACCTCACTGCCTCAAGCCAAAGGTTAACCATCTGATTGGGGTGAAAAGGATATTTTGGTATTTGAAGGGTACTCCAACACTTGGGTTGTGGTATCCTCATGATGATGATTTTGAGCTCACGGCGTATAGTGACTCGGATTATGGTGGCTGCAAGATGAATTACAAGTCTACATCAGCAGGGTGTCAATTCTTTGGGAGGAGATTAGTGACATGGCAGTGTAAGAAGCAGACCTCGGTAGCATTGTCAACCTGTGAAGCCGAATACGTTGCTGCTGCAAGTTGCTGTTCACAAATCATTTGGATTCAACAGCAAATACGGGACTACGGTTTAAATTTCCCTTCTACTCCTATTTTTTTTGATAACTTTGCTGCAATTACAGTAACTAAAAATCCGGTACAACATCCTAAGACCAAACACATCGGCATAAAATATAATTTATACGTGACTGTTTTGAAAAGAATTTAATCGATGTGGTAAAAATAAACACTGATTTTCAACGCGCTGACCTCTATACAAAGGCTTTTGACAAACCACGTTTTCTATATTTGTTAGAGGTCAACGACGTTAAAAAGAAAAGTGATGTCATTCCAGATGATGACCATGTGTAGTCCGATGGATTTAGTCTAATTTTTATTTTTTTCTTTTTATTTCCTTTATTTATTCTATTTTCTGTTTAAATTAAATATATGTTATTTAGCTGTCTATTAAAATCCTAAAAAACGTAAATCGGTTACGGTTTTAGAATTTAGGGGGAGAATAGGTCAGCCAGTAACATTAAAAAAAACAAGGGAGAAGGAGAGGCTAGCTGATAGAAAGTAGATCGTATCTGTGATACCGATTCAAATACTTTGGAAAATGTTAGTACACAGGAACAAATCAAGTGGGACTTTAAAAGTTTAAATTAGTTAAGATGCAAAATTCAAAGTAGAAGTCTGTGTAGTCTGAGCAATATAAAAGGAAAAATGATAAAAACACTGGTAACTACTAAGGTAACACAACGAAAGTAGACCTAGAGGTTGCTAGACCACAGATGATATGTCGGTAGATTCAACACAATAGATGATTAGACCTGATTGGTGATCTCAAGATCAAACTAAGTTGTTCAACTGACTGTGGGTTCCCATCTTATCACTGGTTAACACAATCAACAATATTCCAATAAGAGGTGACGAGCAAATAAACGCCACAAATGTGAGCGGATGACCAAAAATAGAGCAAAGCACGAAAAAAAATGAAAAGCAAACGCTATCAAGCTAATAACTTATGTTGTTGGTGCGTTATGTGCAAAAGAAAAAAAAAGATGCTCTAACAAGAAGATAGGTTGTGTGCCTCTCTGCTGTGCGATGGCACTGACCTGAGGATAAGCATAACCTAGATATTCTAGAATTCATTGTTGTTTGCCGCCTCTCTGCTATGCGATGGCACTGACCTGAGGATTGGCTTCTCTTTGAAAGCTCTAAGAATAGACTCTTCTTGTCAAAATACCTGTAGACCGCTCAAAAGCTCCTGAGGAATGTTGATTACCACACAAGCGTGGGATCCACAAATGTTGGTTGAAATAATTAAACCTTAAACTATTACCAATCTGTGTCAAAAGTCTGTGTATGGATTTAAGAGGACCAGCATACTGACAATCATCGTGGCTACAATTCTTGAAAGTCCAAATCAATGTGGGGATCTAATAGTACCAGTATGATTTCCTAAATTTGCTAACGACTCTGGATGAACAACAAGAAGTGAGCATCAAAAAGTTTTTGATAACATGTCCCAAATGATTTGACTTGCCTGTATGATTCCAAATTGAATCGGTCCAGTTATGGTCAAAATAAATTAAGGCTGCCTATTCCGAAACCGAATCCAGTAGATTTCTATCTTAGGATTTACACCTCACAAAAGGTCAAAAACAAGTTTATTTTTGTACTTCAGTTTAAGTCTTTTATTTTATTTAAATTTAGTCAATTCAGTTTGGTTAATATCGGACTACATCATGGAATTCAGTAAGGAAGTAAATCACCTAAAAGGGTCATGTCTGAGGTGACCACATGTGTTTTCAAAAGGTAAATGGGTCACGTTTAAGGTGACAAAGTGTTTAAAAGGATCACGTCTGAGGTGATCAAAAGTCTTTCAAGTTAAAATGATCATGTCTGAGATGATCAAATGTTCATAATGTTAATTCAACAGTTTAAAAGGGTTTAAATGTCAAATGGTCATAAAGGCAGAAAATTTCATGAGTATGACCCATTCGCACGACTGGACCATGAGTATGGACCAATCGTACGAATGGACCATACTCATGCCTGTTATAGCCGAATGGACATGAGTATGGACCATTCAACCGAATGGCTTATACGAATGAGCCATTCGGCCGATTGAGAGTGAGCGAATGAACAAGTCGCACGACTGAACTCTAGTCGGACGACTGAAGGTGAGCGACTGATCCAATCGCACGACTGAGGTCCATTCGCCCGAATGAAATGAGCGAATGAGTCCAGTCGTACGATTGAATTCAGGTTTAGTATAAAGAGAGGAGGAGTCGGTCGCAGAGACTCATCACTCTCAAATTTGCCCTAATTCGCACGACTAAGTGTTACTCTGCCAAATTTTTGTTTGACCACTATAAATCATTGATTGTTGTGTACTCACTATCTGCACTCATTATACAGGTATATTGCGATGCAAATCCATCAGTATTTCACTCAATTTGAGTCCAAATCTGGACAATCGGACCTATCCGAAAACCAAAACATGTTTGGACTAATAACCTAACAAAACTAAGTAAAATAATGAAATCAAAGTCGTTAGGTGTTAAATTAAATGATTGCGAGTCTAATGAACTAGAAACGAGGTCTAATCTTAAAAATTGGTCAAAAATTGAATTTGAATTGAACAACCTGAAGGTCATGCGAATGGACAGGTTGATGAACTTCAGTCGCACGACTGAGGTGTGCAAATAGCTAAACCGCACGACTGAACCATGCGTATGAGTTCAGTCGCACGACTGGTGTAAACGCATGACTTTATATACGTATGAGCCTAGTCGCACACTCAGTCTTACGTATGAGGTCATTCGCACGACTGAAACTTAGTCGCACTGCTCATTCGCACGACTGGATCTCAGTCGTACTGCTCATTCGCACCACTTGATCTCAGTCGTACGGTCTTATTCGCATGACAGAAAATAATATTTTCAAGTTCAAATGATTCAAGACATTATTAACCAACGGATACTAATGTTTATATTCATTGTGTAACAGATGGCGAGTCGCTGGACTATGAGCACTAAGCACAACATTTGTACTCATCTGGATCTGACATCCAGAAATGCTTGAGACTTTTTTGGCATTATCACATATCTTAGGAGATCGAGGATCGCTCATGCTATATCTCCTCCGTGTACACCATATCGCTCCATTCAACAGGTCTTCTGGGAAGGCGCATTTGTTGATAGATCTTCAGAGCCTCATCGCATCAGAAGTACCATTTTTGGAGAGGCTATTGAGATCACTGAGGATGATCTCAGGACGGTGCTGCAGTTCGGGGACGATGCTGACTGTCCCACCAGACTACACCCCCTTACTGTCCGAGGATGTTTCTTGCGAGCTAAGTACTCTGTGGACATCAACGCAGGTGTGCTCAACAAGAGCAACCTGTGCCCCAAGTTCAAGTACCTCACACATGTGCTGTTGAAGTGCATAGCATCTAGGAAGGGAGGATTTGATGAGCTGTCAGATCAGATCCAGAACGAATATGCAGCGTTGGTGCTGAACCACCCATTCAGCTTCTCCAGGATGATCTTCACCTACTTGGTGGAGAACATTGAGGGGAAAGGGAAGGAGGGCTTCTGCATGTACCCTCGATTCATGCAGATGATTATTGACCAGAAGCTCCCTTCTTTGCCAAAGGAGAAGGAAGATGCCGTGGTGCTTGAGGTGATGGATGATACCTCCTTAGGCAGGATGAAGGTGTACAGGGGGAAGCAGGTGAAACCCCCTGTCAGGTGACTGTTTGGGCATCTGGCCCGTGAGGATTATGTGGCGCCAGCTCGGAGGAAGTGGCGCCACGATGACAGTGACTCGGACGTTGAGCAGATTGCTCTACCTTCAGATGACTCCGATGGTTATGATCATGATGCTGATCAGGGAGGGGATGTTCAGGGTGGACCCGAACCAGCTCCTATTCACCCTGACTTCCAGATGGAGGAGGAGGAGGAGTCAGATGAAGAACCTCTGGTGCGAACGGTGGGGAGTCGGGTCGTAGCCACGGAGAGAGGTATTAGGGCGGTTGGTGGACGCCATGGGGAGTCCGAGGATGCTGCAGTTGCTGATACAGATCCATCATATACCCCGGACCCACCCAGCAGCCAAGGGGGAGCCATTGTGACTAAAGGCTCGAGGAAAAAGAGGATGGCTCAGCCTCATGTAATGAAGAGTAAGAGAAGGAGATTTACCTTGATCACCACCACAGCCACCACCACAGCCACCACCACAGCTACCACCACCACTACCATACCCTTTACCACTACCACCACACCACCCACCACTACATACATCCCATCTACCACCATATCTACCACACCCACTCCACCACCACCATCATCTATACCAACCCCAATCCTCACCACTGCCACCACCACCACTACTAGCCACCAAGCCGGCCCATCATCACACCCCTCCCATTCATCTGGATCACCTCTACCACTAAGTGGGGTAGAGGAACAGCTCTCAGCACTAAACCGTATGGTGCTGAGGCTGTTGGCAGCCGATGACAAGAAGACAGCTCAGATTCGTCAGTTGGTAGATCTTACAGCTGCACAATCTCAGCAGATTTCTCAGCAGGCTCAGCTGATTGAGCAGCAGGCACAGCAGATGGCTGCTTTGAGCCAAGAGATTGCACAACTCTAGGAGCATAAAGTTCTATCAGCAAAGAAGATAGAGGAGTTGGAGGATTCCAAAAAGACTATCATGCTCAAGCTCAAAGGAACTAAGGATGAGCCTCTAAAGATAAAAGAAAGAGATGGTGATAACGATGGTGATGACGATGATGATGAGGATGAGGATGAGGATGAAAATGAAGATAGTGATGATGATGAGGCAAATGATGAAGAAAAGACAGAGGAAAGGCAGAATGAGGATGATGATGAAGAAGGAGATGCAGCTGCATCAGCCTCAGCTCAGGGTCAAGAGAGACGATCAAAAAGAAATCAAGACCAACGAGCCTCGATTTCTGCCCCACCTACTGATGAGCCTGCGATTCAGGATAAAAGTAATGATAAAACATTTATGTATTTGAAAGCTTTTGTACTTGAATCATGTATTAAACTTATGTACTTAATGTTTATATAATGTTAATGTGTTTCTGTTTTGATTATTAACTAATGTTTGATGTGTTACATGTATAAATCAAGCAGATCCAAATTTTCAAAGGGACGATTATGCTGTTGCTCCCCTTCAGCAGGTCAAGACTCAACTAACTATGATTCTTGATCTGCAAGGGATAGTCAAGAGATCAGTTAGTTACAACCCTGAAGAGGGGGAAATAATTCATGATCTTACAAATGAGCAACTGGCCGAAATGTTCAAGCTGAATCCTGATGAGATTATCAAGGATGCTCAAACCTTTGAATCAACCAGTGACGACGAGCTGAACGACATTGATGAAATAGAGGTCGAGGATGTCACTGCAGAGCATTATCCAGAGTATGCTGACCAGGAAGGAAATATGGTTCCTAACCTGGGTGATTCGTTGGTCAGTGAAACATTTGAGATACTGGATAAGATGGAGCAAGAGTCCGAGAAGAGTGAGGAACAAGCCCAAGCCTCAGACGCCGATGTTAACATCAGAAAGGCAGAATGGGCTGCATGTTTTGAGGAGATCCGAGCCCAACGCGCTGCTCCTAAACCAAATGTCTACACCAAGCTCTACAAAGTGAAGAAACATCACAAGGTGTCAGGCAAGATTATCGCGTGGGCCCATTTTGAGGATCTTAACGTGTACGCGATAAAGAGATAGAAGGGTATTGAGTACTTTAGATTCCCACATGATCTAAAGACTCTACCTGGTTTTGAGCTCAACCAGCTGGCCGGACTAAAGCTGCTATATGCTGACCCGAGAAAGATGTCAGGCTGGTTTGAGGCTGCGATAAAGAAAGAGTACCACACCAGATGGGTCAACTTCAAACCTCAACAACCTACAAGGTATATTCGAAGGTCTGAGGTGGATTCCATAACTGGAAAGCCTAGAATAGTGTTGAAGTGGAGTCCTCCGCGCACCATGTCCAAGATCCCACTACGGGAAATGCCACAGGACTTCACTCCACACTTCAAATGGTGGTACTATGATTGGAGGACAGGAGAGGCAGTCATAGTCTTAAACAAAGAAGGAAAAATGGATACTATCAGGGTATTTGACCCAATGTGGCTTACTAACTTGTCTGCAAATGATGTCTACACATTATACAAGTGGCCACTATTTTATGACTCTCAAGATATTGTACAAGCTCTATAGTTCCAGAACGTTATAAGACTCTGCTTTGCATTTGAAATACACGCAGGAGTCACAAAAGAAGAGAAGTACAAAAAGTATGAGGAGGTAATGAAGAAGAAAGACATTAGATTGATCTAGGTCCAAGGGGGAGTTTGTTGATATATATGTACCTAGATGTGGATCTTAATGTAATATGTCATGAATGTCTTACACTTATGTAAAGCTTGGGTGATTAGTGAAATGAGAATGTTTGGTTATGATTTATAATGTTTAATATTTCATTAATGAGTTGTGTATATTGACTTGATTATATAGGTTTGTGATTGTTTGAATTGATACACATAATGTTATAAAAATGAATGCATTCAAACTTGGTTGAGTGAAGTTCACATGCGTCCGACTGGACCATGCACCCCAGCAGTGGTCATGCGTCCGAATGGCCATGCGACTGAGTGTCTATGCGCCTAAACAGTCCATACGCCTGAACAACTTCATGCGACTGACTCAGTCGCACGACTGAATACTCAGTCATGCGAATGGATCAACCGCATGGCTCAATCACACGAATGAACCATGCTAATGGTTCAGTCGCACGAATGAGCAACCCTAACCTATAAATACCACCTAATTCATGGAAAAACAAAACACTTGATATTACTTCGACTCCAGACGTACCCTAGCCGTCCAGAAACCTCCAAGAACCTGTTCCAAGTTCACAGATCGCACTAGATCGATTCTATATCGTTCTTAACGTTTAGATTCAATTGATAATTGGTTCGACGTGCGTTCTCACTGATTGGATCGCCAATCAAATAGGATTCCGCACTATTTGAGTTGGTATACACGTTAATCAGTTAGTATTTCATGCAATACACGATCCTAACATCCTTCAAAAACAATAATAATACTATTTATTCAACTTCCATTTATTAAATCAATTTATGGTAATTTCATGATTTATAGAATAAAATTCTATAAATTCATAAAGTTTATTTGTCATTTATGAGTTTTAGTTATAAACTAAAATAGAGGATTAAAATACAAGCTCATTATTTTTACAAATATGTAAGGTCTATAAAATGTTATTAATATTTATAAGATTTTATATATTCAATTAAAATAAATAATCAAATTACAAGTTCTTATTAGATTTATAAAGTCCAGAAAGATTTAATAAAAAAAGTTGTTAAATTAAAATTAAAACTTTAATAAATTTAAATTTTAAATTGTAAGTATTCTTTTATTTATATAAATTATTTACTTTTATATTTATTTAAAATTCCAATCATAACCCCCTTTTAAAAGACTTATAACTCACCATTTACACCATTCATAACCTACTCCTAACCTCACCTATAAAAGCAAACCTTAGACCTCACTTTTTATTTGCTCATTCTCTAAAAATCTTACTCTCATATCTTTCTTTAATCCACTGGTTATAATCAATTTGAAGAATTTTATTTTACAAGAATCAAGAATTCTTTATATTAAGGTAATCTTTTATTGCTTTTATATTATACATTTAATCATCCGAACATCCAAATATTCTTATGACTTTATGTTCTTACTATTATTCTTTTTTCTACCAAATCTCTTTTTATTTCATTCATTATCATTTGATCATTAACATTTTAATAATCACTAATCTTATAACAATCACTAACATTCCTAAATCAAACTAACAACACACTAACATAAACAAAGAATCCCGTTTGCATATGGACGGCTATGCCGCCGCATTCGGTTATTCCACAATATATTTTTCTAAATGATGGCTATGCCAAAGACATAGAATATTTTTATAGCTCAAATAAAGACGAATATTCAATATATTGACATAATAAATTGATCTAACCCGTTTCATGCTTTAACGATTCTAAAAGTTTACGTAAGTGCCTCACTACAATTCTGGCAGAATATAATCTTACTTCAACCGACGATAAAACTCCAATGTTAACTTCATTTAATTACCCTTTCAAAGACAGTTTATACGTCTTCAAACTCAATTGCATGACTCAACAATAGCCTTCACAAGATAAGTGCGCATTTCAGCACCTTCTGTCTTGTGCTGCTTGTTTGACCTATTAACGGATCTTTTCATAAAAATTATTCTTAATGAAAGTTGTCCGAGAGACTTTAAACTAGTCAAATGTAAATTTTTATAATTTTATGAAACCTTTTGCTATTTTAAAATCTATTCAAACACGTACAAAACATTCTGTCCAGAATCTAAAATTGGTACAATAATCGTTTATCAATCGACCTTTCGCTTATTTGCATTCCTAAGCGTCATAAATTCTTGTAATGTATTCCAAACTCAATTTATTGTTTCTTTTTATCATTTTGGACATCACCTTTGACTCTTGAACATCCAAGCTTTCTTATATACTCTACAACCATCACTATTATTGTGAGTTTTCCATGTGAGTTCTCCATGCCCCTTTTACTTTATTTCACACCTTTTGGGGTGAAACATATTAACCTTATAAACTTACACTTGTAAGCATCTTGATACTTGTAAATGCACATGCAATTCATCTTTACTTTTTGTCATGGTTATTTGTGTTATTGTAAGTCTTATATGAGATACATATTTTGTTTACAATCATTAACTATTGCTAGCCTGGCGACGTCTTTGATCTTTGGGCCTGACAAGCCTATTTGGTGCTAAAGCCGATGTATTGCCGGCTCCTGATGACGTATGACTTGTTCATCATGGGAACCATGTGCACTTAGCTAATCTTATAAACACATAATCAAGTCGAGGTTTGGTTGTAGCTATATGTGTTCTATAAACTTGCTAGCTCATAACCATTGACATGAATTGCTACTTGTAAATTAATATATATATATATATATATATATATATATATATATATATATATATATATATATATATATATATATATATATATATATATATATATATATATATATATATATATATATATATATATATATATATATGTATGCTTAACCCATGGGAACTCACCAAGTTTCAATGTTGACCCTTTATTTTTAACATGTTTCAGGTTTACTACTTGAAGATCTCTTCGTGCTCATATAGGACTTGGACTTAGTTAATTGAAAGTCTTATGATGTTGTTTATATCTTGTTTTTATTATATTTATTTAATTGTCTTGTAATGTTCAATAAAAATAATATTTAATATTATTACAACTTATTTAGTTCCATGTGCTATGAACAATCGTTTCACATTCGTCCGCCTCGATGATTCCGTCGTCGGTCAGGGTGTGACACCGGTCCTATTTGTGAAGAAGAAAGACGGTAGGATGAGGATGTGTATAGACTATCGTGAGCTAAATAAGTTGACAGTGAAGAATTGGTACCCCTTACCAAGAATTGATGATCTGTTTGATCAGCTCCAGGGTGCTAGTTGGTTCTCAAGGATAGACCTTCGATCTGGTTACCATCAGTTAAGGGTGAAGGAGCAAGATATTCCTAAAACAGCTTTTCGCACACGTTATGGACACTACGAGTTCCTCGTTATTTCCTTTGGTTTAACCAACGCACCAGCTGTTCTTATGGACTTGATGAATTGAGTGTGTCGGCCGATGTTGGATAAATCAGTGATTGTGTTTATTGATGATATCCTGATTTACTCGAGGAGCGAAGAGGAGCGTGCCGGTCACACTCGGGAAATGTTGGAGACGTTGAGGAAGGAGAAGTTGTATGCCAAGTTCTCTAAGTGCGCGTTCTGGTTGCGCGAGGTTCAGTTCTTGGGTCATGTAGTGAATCCCGAAGGGATTATGGTGGATCCAGCAAAGGTGGAGACGGTGATGCAATGGAAGTCTCTGAAGACTCCATCTGAGATCCTAGTTTCTTGGGTTTGGCGGGATATTACAGAAGATTCATCCAAGACTTCTCCAAGATAGCTTCTCCGTTGACTAAGTTGACCCGTAAGGATGTAAAGTTTGTATGGGGTCAAGCTCAAGAGGAGGCGTTTGAAGAGTTAAAGGCGAGGTTGACTCAAGCTCCTGTTTTGTCGTTACCCGATGGAAGTGAAGATTTGGTGGTTTATTCAGATGCTTCCTACTCAGGGTTGGGATGTGTGTTGATGCAGAGAGGAAAGGTTATAGCCTACGCATCCTGACAGTTGAAAGTTCATGAGGTTAATTATCCTACTCATGACTTTGAGCTAGCAGCTGTGGTCTTTGCGTTAAAGATTTGGAGGCACTACCTATACGGGACGAAGTGCACAATCTTCACAGACCACAAGAGCTTGAATTACTTTTTCGAGTAGAAAAATTTGAATGGTTGGAGCTCATAAAGGATTATGATTGCGAGATCCATTACCATCCGGGCAAAGCCAACATGGTGGCAGACGCTCTTAGTCGAAAAGAGAGACCTGAGCCGATTCCGCTGAAAGCTTATCAGTTGATTATGACCTCTGATGTGATGACACAAGTAAAGGAGTTTCAAGATGAGGCATTGAAAGAAGATCATCTTAAATCTGAAATAATGAGAGGTCTGGTCATGGAGTTGGGTGAAAACACACCGGTGTTAGAACCCGATTCGGACGGATATGGATTCCTCGTTATGGGGATTTATGTGGGAAGATTATGGATGAAGCTCATTAGACTCGATACTCCATTCATCACGGTGCCACGAAAATGTATCAAGACATGAAGAAGGATTATTGGTGGCCGGGTATGAAACATGATGTGGCGGAGTATGTGAGTAAGTTCCTTACTTGCTTACAAGTGAATGCCGAGCATCAGAAGCCATATGGAAAGATTTAACATTTGGATATACCGGAGTGGAAGTGGGAGCACATCACCATGGACTTTATTACGAAGCTACTGCGTACCGCGCGAGGATATGATGCTATATGGGTGATAGTCGATCGTTTGACGAAGAGTGCTCACTTCCTACCGATCCGCGAGACATATTCGTCCGAGAGGTTGGCGGATCTGTTCATCAAGGAGATTATAACTCGTCATGGTGTGCCGGTGTCTATTGGGTCTGATTGTGACACCCGGTTTGCGTCTAAATTTTGGAAGAGATTCCATGATGCTATGGGGACGAGGTTACACATTAGCATGGTTTATCATCCTCAGACGGATGGTCAGTCGGAAAGGACGATTCAGACGCTTGAATATATGCTCCGGGCATGCGTCATTGACTTTGGAGGAAGTTGGTATGACCACATACCGTTAGCTGAGTTCTCATATAACAATAGTTATCATGCCAGCATTGGTATGCCCCCTAATGAGATGCTATATGGTAGGAGATGCAGAACGCCTATGTGTTGGGGTGATATTGGTCAGAAGTAGTTGGGGAGTATTGATGTAATTGAAGCTACGACTGAGAAGCTCGAAAAGATCAAAGCCTTTATGAAGGCAGCCAAAGATAGGCAGAAGTCGTATGCCGATAAGAGACGTAGACCGATTGAGTTCCAGGTGGGTGACAGAGTTATGTTGAAAGTCTCACTTTGGAAGGGTATCATTCGGTTCAGAAAGCGGGGCAAGTTGAGCCCAAGGTACATAGGACCTTTCCGAATCATTGCTCGAGTAGGAGAGGTGGCCTATAGGTTGGAGTTGCCCAGTGAGTTAAGTGGAATTCATCCGACATTCCATGTATCTCATTTGAGAAAGTGTTTGGCTGACGAGGATATGGTTGTACCACTGGAAGATATTGAAGTTTATGAAAGATACAATTATGTGGAACAACCAGTGGCGATCATTGATCGTAAGGAGAAGAGGTTAAGGAATAAAGCGGTTCCCCTTGTGCGTGTACAGTGGAAGCACAGGAATGGTTCTGAGTCTACATGGGAGACTGAAGAAGAGATGAGGCAGCATTACCCTCATCTGATTAAGGAATAACAGGTTTCGGGGACGAAACCTATATAAGGGGGGTGGACTTGTAACACCCAGGTATTTTTAAAGTGATGAAAGAAATAATAAAAGTGAAGGAGAAGAAATAAATGCAATTTAACCCAAGGGGTTAAAAGTGTCAAAAAGGACACAAGTTTAAAAGTTGGTGTAAAAAGGTGTTATGGCCGCCCATAACACCCTGCACACACATTCTACATTCGGATTGTAGAGAGTGAAAGAGAAGATTTTTGGTATTTTGAAGAAAAGAGAAGAAGAAGTTTGAATTCAGGTAAGAATTCATGGTTTTGTTATGTTCTTAATTGGCCTTAGCCTCAGTTATATGCTTATGTGTGTTTGTGTGTTCGGTTGTGTGTGTTTGGTGGGTTTGTAGGTGGTAGAACTCAATTTACATTCGGGTTTTTGGAAGAAGTTCATCTGAAAGTTGTCAAAGGTGAGTTCTAGGACCCTTTTTACTTGTTTTAAACTGATTTGGGGCTGGAAATGCATGTATGGAACTTCTTATTAAGATGGGTATTGTACCCGTATGTTTATGTGTGTATGAATGCAAGTGGGTTATGATTTTGGGTGTTCTTGACTTTATGATGATGCCATGTTCATGTTATGATGCTTAGAATGTAAGATATATGTTTAGAACATGTTAGTTTGATGATTAGGACAAATTATGATGGTTGGTTGTAAGTGTTGGCTGCCCATGCGCCTGAAATAGGCCCATGCGCCCAACGGTCTAAAATGCCTAAGTGTCCCATGCGCCCGAATCCCATGCGCCTGAATTGTATTCATGCACCTGGGATAGACTGAAATTGGATAAGTGTCTAGACACCTAGAAAGCCCATGCGCCTAGGCACTCATACGCCTGCATAGTGCCCATGCGCCTAGAATCACCCAGAAATGACTAAGTGTTGCCCATGGCCCCAATAGTGCCCATGCGCCTGAAAATTTCCCATGCACCAAAGTGTTCCAAATGCGCATGAAAGGCCATGCGCCTGCATAGTGCCCATGCGCCTAAGACTAAGATTATTTTTCATACTTTTGGGGAAAAAATGAAATGTAGGCTTTGACTTAGGAGGTTTCGGGGGTAATGAAAGTTTACTATTTAGGTCATAGATGATGTGATGGATGTTGTATGATGTGACTTGAATGATGATGTGTGATTGATGCTTATGCAGGATGTATGATGATTATGTATGTTATGTATGATATGTTCATTATTACGTATGATGGCATGACTTTACGTGGTGTGATTATGATAATGAACATAAACTATTATCTTAACAAAGCGAAAGATTTTAGATAATGAAAGTGGAACATAATGAATGAACAAATGAAAGTCTTGCAAGCAAATGAAAGGAGGTTCACAACTCATTGAGAGTTGTTAGCTCAACTGTGTGTACACAGCGTGCGATTTTGGCTAACTAATAAGGGTTCATACACACAGTAAGAGTTCAAACTTGGTGACTGCTCCAATACGTGCGATTTCCTAATTATTGTGTGTTATACGGCGTGCGATTTTGGCTAACCCATAAGAGTTCACACACAGGGGGAGTCAGTCCTAGTGACTACTCCATACGTGCGATATGTGCGAAACGGGGTCCTTCTCGCTTAACCCTAGATGATATAGCTTTGTGCTCAAGAGGGGGGTTAAGCATATGACAGGACCTAGATCGAAGTGAAAGATAATGAAAGTACGAAAAGTGCTATAAGTACGAAATGTGCGAAACGTGCAATATGTACGAAACGAACGATGATGAAGATAATAATTATTACCTTGTTGTACGTATGATGCGTGATCACGTGCGATAGTAAAGAAAGTGTTTTAACAAATGAAAGGTAATATAAAGTTTTATAAAACTAGAACTCACTTAGCAACCCTAACTTTTAGGTGTGTTCCAGTTGGCAGGCGATTGTTGCTGAGGATGACATGGGGTGGCTACTTGGCTCATTTTGGATGGCATCCATTTTATGTTATGATAACGTTTTTGCATTGTAATACGAACGAACCATATTTTGTAATGAACGTTGTATTATTTTGCAAAAGTGTTTATTTAAATGAAATGATTGTTAAAAATGTTTCCGCTGCAATGTTTTATTAAAGTTAATGTAAATTATATGTTTTATGTGCGATGATCGACCAGCTGTGAGCGTCCCGGGAACGGGGCCTTACAGTGGGAGAGAGTCTAGCAATCTGTTTACTTGCTCACTATCGAAAAGTTTTTCATCGTATTTCTTTAGTGTGCTTGAAACTATCAGAAAACGATTTGTGAGATCTGTGAGACTCTCATTCTTGTATCCCACAAAGGAGTTGAATTCCTTCTCAGCTTGAATGCTCTTATCCTTCACCAGCTCATCATTACCATCATAGAACTCACATAAAGCATCGAAGAGAGACTTAGCATTCTTATGCTTAGCAAATCGATTGTAGATGCCTGGTGCGAGGCAGAGAGTTAATGCTCCAAAAGCTTTCTGGTCTCGATCAATCAGCTTTAGATCCTTCTCGTTGAATGTGGGCGGGTCCTTGTTTTGAGATACAACATCACCAACAGTGACAGTTGGTATGTGAGGACCAGAAGTGATAGATTCCCATTGATTGTGGTCAGTGTAGAAGAAAAAGGTTTTGAGACATCTCTTCCAATCCTCGAAATCGTCCCCGTTTATGAGTCTCGGAGGTCTATTGGGAGCTACACTTTCAAGATCAACAAGGGTGAGGGAAGTCATCTTTGACATACTAGTTTCGCTGGGGAAGAAATAGTTTCGCTGGAAATTGGTAAAATTTCGCAGAGTAAAACTAGTTTCGCTGGGTCGGCTTAGTTTCGCAGACAATTTCGGCAGTAGTTTCGCTAGCCAAATGCCTGAAATTGCTTAGTTTCGCCGACAATTTCGCACGAAACAAGCTTGAACTTTCGTTCAATGGTACTTTCGGCAGCAATTTCGCTTGTAAATCACCCACAAACACTGTTGAACTTTCGTTCAATGAAACTAGTTTCACAGGACGGCAGAAAACAACTTCAAAGAGGATAACACATGTAGTTTCGCTGGAAGATCAGACAGTCTCGCTGGATGAATCTATAATTTCGCCGGATGAAGCTGAAAAGCTTTTTCAACACAAAATCAATCTGAAATCATAAAAACTCAATTGATTTGAGATCTGATGATTAACAGAGCTTCGCCAACCAAAAACAAAAAAAATTCAAGCAAATTCCATATCAAATACACTAAATTTGATCTGAAATTGATGAAAACTTGATAGTGAACAAAAACAACCAAAAACTCAACAAATCATGACCACTAAGGCTCTAACACCATATTGTTGATCCATTTGATCGATTTGCAGTACATATGAGATGTTGAATCGTTCAATATCAAATACAAACAATAGAGAACAAAGATGAAGAAGATTGAGAACAATCATAAATGTGTCAAAGTAAGAACAATGATGATCAATACAATCAATAATAACAAAGCACAAATATATTTCTGAGATAATACTGCTTACAAAGGTCACTTGTAAGAATGATAAACGATTAGGGTTTTGCAAGGATACCCAACAATGAAAATAATCAAATTTATATATAGCAGTCTTAGTTTCGCAGATAGTTTCCCTACCAGCGAAACTATACTACCGAAGCTATAGTTTCGCCCGGCGGAAACAAAAGTTTCGCTGGGTGAACTACAACAGCTGACTATGAGCGAAATAGTAGTTTCCTCATAGTCTCGCTAGACTACAAACTAAACAAAATGAACTACATTCAAAAGTAACTCACATTAAACCTATTACAAAGTAATATAAATATAATCAAATCTAAACTAAGGTGAGTCCAACCTATACATGATCTTAAATGTTCTCCAGCAAATGTGTAATCTTCCCACTGAAATCATGCCTTATCGCACAGCAATCAGCAAAAATGCGGGTGTTCATCTGCACTAACCTCTTAATCTCCCCGTGCCTCAGTACGTTAGGAATAAGATCATCAATGATCATCTGCAGAAATCGAGGGTACAACAGCCATTTATCCTTCTTCAAGGCCATTACATTCTCTGCCATGCAGTCAAAAATAAGCTTGGTGATATTGGCTTTCTGTCCTCTGCAGAATATAATCATGGCTTTGGCCCGATCCAAGTTAAGCCCATTTGACCCACCCTTGCGGTGATCTAAGCACATAATAAAGACATGGGCGATATACCTCCACTCCTTAGACAAGAAAGACTTTTTGATCTCCTTTCTTGTCCCAAAAGGAGGGCCCTCGTATCCAATACTCCTGAATGCATCAAAAACCTCCTGGTCTGTCAACACAACCTCATCACCACTATCCTCTTAGAGTCTCAGCACTCGTGAAATGATCTCTGCTGTAATAACAATGTCGTTCTCCAGCACTCTCGCAACAATCCTCTGAGGATTGGCTCTGGTGTCCTACTCGGTAGTCCGCCAGAAGTCTCTAATATGTAGATCGTAGATAGTGGGAGAATGAGTAATCTCATAGGCAATGGGTGATCTCTGAAGCCACCGGATACAGTCTCTAAATCCCGTAGCTTTGGGATGTGTATCATCCTCCTCTCGTCAAACTTTAGGTTAGCCATTTAATATGAAAAGCAGATGAAACGCATTAGAAAGATATATTAAAATGAATAAAAAGAAAAAAGAATTAAAAAGAATAAAAATAAAGAAAAATCAATTTAAATTCGCTGGGTGAAAGTATAGTTTCGCTAGTCGAAATAGTAGTTTCGGCAGGCGATAATGTAATTTTGGCAAGAAGCATGTAGTAGTTTCGGCATGCCTAATCAATAGATTCGGCAAGCCGAAACTATAAATTCAGCGCAACGAAACCAAAATATGATCAGTGAAACTATTAAGTTCGCTCGGACAACATGACTTCACCGTTTCGCTGAAAAACCTTTGAACTTTCGTTTAGTTTCGCTGGACTGTCGATCCTTTCGCAGTAAGAAATGCGAAGGTATCGAAGAGTCTCAGCCCAATCGGTCCAAAAGGAGTTGATTAAACCTAGATTAAACTAATGTCCAAGGTTCGAAACTCACATTAGGTCCTTAAATAACCAACAAACAGGAAATAATCACTCTGAATCTCAGAATCGCAAGAACTGGACACGCAATACTCTTAGAAACCTAAAACCTCGATAGTGCGAAAATGAGGTCTCAGTTTCGTAAGATGCGATATATAGACTGTAGTTTCGCTGGCAGCGAAACTATAGTTTTGCTCGTATATGTTTTGGTCTGAAGACACACTACAATGAGCGAAAGAACTGGCGAAGCTATAGTTTCTCTCAGCGAAACTATCAGCAAAATTATAGTTTTGCTGGAAAGTTAAAAATTTTTTAAAAAAATTTATTTTCCATTTAAAATATAATAAAATAAAATTATTTAGAAAAGAATTAAAACAAAACAAAAGCAAAATAAAGAAATCAAAAGAATTTGCCCCACAAGTCCTCACCAAACTTCACATAATTTTTATCATAATAAAATAAAAGAAAATAAAAAGGTAGAAAGGAAGAGAAGCTAAATAGATCTTCTAGAGAGTCATAGTTTGGCGGAATTGCTGATATACATGTCCTTTTAAGCCCATTCCCTCTTCTTTTCAACAAGTGAACCGCGGCTACTGTTATCATGTTTTGGTTCATTTAAAGAACACTTTGAATGACTTAGTCTCCACATACATTTGGAAAAGAAACTTATCCTTCCCTCATGATGTATTGAACAAATGACATGCTCTGCTTGACTATTCCTTTTAGAAGCAACAAAGATCCTTTTTCAAAAGAATCATAGTCCTTATAGACATCAAATGATGAGAGCTCCAGGTCTATACTTACGTATAACAGAGGAGTTATCAATTGAGTCTTACAGATGAGAGCTTCAGGTCTATACTTACGTATAACAGTGAAGATCATCATATCGTGCTGATGAGAGCTCCAAGTCAATACTATTGTACAGCATCGGAGATCACTACTCCAGGTCAATGTTCACACATAGCATAGGAGATAAGCACGAGAAAGAATACAACAAGGAGCTTCTAAGATACAAAGATGAGCAAGTATATAGTTTTTGAGATAGGATAGTGAAGAGAAACAAGGATACTCAAGATAAAAACAAATCAACGTAGAGATATCACGTTCTCAACCCTTTTTGAACAAGGACTTGAAACTTTGTGAAGGCCAAAAATGTCAAGGGGATTATCCAAGTCATCAAGTTTCTTATTCTGTTTGTTAAGCCACGAGATTACTGTCTACTTCGCTTTCTGGCTGAACCTATCAAGCATATCCCAACCCAATACTGTTGACCTCCTTCACATCATCGAGGCAGCAAATTTTGATTTAGGAGAATTCTGCAAAAGAAAAGAAACATTTATTATTCTCCTCCGAAATTTCTACGAATTAGCAAGATGGAGAATTTTATTAATAATATATATATCCTTTTTTATTATGTTATTATTTTTTATGTAAAGTGATGAAGGACTATGGAGCATGCAGAAAAATGAAAAGAAAGAAAAAGAATAACAAAAGAAGAATAAACAATATGTTCATCAGATAATTTGAAGGAAAATGGGTTTTAAAATGATATTAATCCTAACATAGAGATCAATACATAAAAACAAGGTTTATCAAATGTTTTATTGAAAAGATCTATTTTTTGATTTTTTGTGTCAATGGGAATAATATCAATAAAACCATTCTCCTGAGCATCACGGATTGCATGAATCTGTGTCTCGATGTGCTTGGTTCGGGAATGATGAATAGGATTTTTTGCGATGCCAATGGCTGCCTCGTTGTCACAGAACAACGGTGTACGGAGAAAGTTGATCCCGTAGTCGATCATTTGATGTTGTATCCAGAGCACTGGTGAGCAACAGCTTGAAGCAGCAATGTACTCTGCCTCCTCTATGGAAAGAGAGACAGTAGTTTGTTTCTTGCTCTGCCATGATACAAGACAATCTCCTAGATACTGACAGCCTCTAGTAACCGATTTTCTGTTTAACCCGCAACCATTTGAATCACTGTCAGAATAAGCATGTAAGTCAAAATTCCCACCATAAGGATACCAAAGCCCTAAACAAGAAGAGACTTTAAGATAACAAAATATTTGTTTGACATCCTTTTCATGAGACTCCTTTGGGGAACGTTGGTATCGAGCACAATATCCTACAACAAAAGTTATGTCTGGATGAGGATTAACAGGTTTCCATTCTCGTCTAGAGTGAGGCACGTTTGAGCAGTGAATGGAGTCAGTTCAGGTGAAGCATCATCCATCTTGAATTTCTTCAGGATTTCTTTAATATACTTTGCTTGATAAACGAGAATTCCCTCTGGCTTTTGTTCAACCTGAAACCCAAGAAAAAAGCACATCTCCCCCATCATGCTCATTTCAATACGATTACACATAACTTCCTCTAACTCCCGACACAACATTGGGTTGGTGGAGCGGAAAATAATATCATCCACGTAGACTTGCACAATCAGCATCTCACCATCCACTTCCTTCTTGAATAGAGTAATATCAATGGTGCCATGAGAAAAACCATTTCTCAGAAGATACTCTGTTAGAGTCTCGTACCAGATGCGAGGAGCTTGATGAAGACCATAAAGGGCCTTTTCAAACTTGTAGACTTTGTCGAGAAAGTCGGGATCCTCAAACCCTGGTGGTTGACGCACGTATATCTCTTCGTCAATGTCTTCATAAAGAAATGCACATTTGACATCCATCTGATAGACTTTGAACTGCTTGTTGGCGGCATGAGCCAGAAAGATCCGAATAGCCTCAAGAAGGGCTACAGGAGCAAAGACTCCGTGTAATCGATCCCTTCTTCTTGAGAAAAGCCCTGAACCACCAATCTGGATTTATTTCGTACCAGAATACCCGCTCATCGTGTATGTTCTTGAACACCCATTTCGTGCCTATTGGGCATTTGTCTGGTATGAGATCAACCAGGGTCCACACCTTGAGCTTCCTGAATTGTTGGAGCTCCAATTGCATCGATTCAACCCAACAAGGATCTGAAGAGCTGCATGAACGTTCTTCGGTACGATTTGGGATATAAAAAAAGAGAGTAGGAATACATTAATCAAGCCCGATTAACTCCGCATGCAAACTCCATCAGAGATAGATCCTATAATGATATCATGGGGGTGGTCATTTAGGGTTTTGAAATCAGTGCTTAATGGTAGGGTACTTGAAGAAGGTTGGCTGGAGGGTTATTGATGGGTAGATGATGGAGAAGAAGATGGTAAGGTAGAATCAAATGGTGAGGTGGATGGGACATGTTTGTCACACCCCGACCGACGGCGGAATCATCGAGGCGGACGAATATGAATCTATTGTTCATAGCACATGGTAGTAAATATGTTGGAATAACATTTAAAGTCTTTTATTTATTGAATAATGCTAGTCAAGTAACATATTACAACGCAATTAAAATAAACCAAATAACATAATATTGTTTTCTTTATTTTTGACTAAGTCCAGTCCTATGTGAGCAGAGAGAAATCCTCTAAACAGCATTTCCTGAAATCATGTGAAAAAATAACGAGTCAGCTAACGAATTAGCCGATGAGTTATCACAGATTTAAATACACATATATAGGTTGATTAAATATCTTGAAAAAAAGTTAATTCACATAGCAATGTCACAACTAAAATGCAATAGTGTATCATAAAAGACAAGCCAACACAATCAACCCTAATGACTGAATTGACTCGGCCCATAGACGAAGCCTTATAGAATGAATGATTCTGGTTTTAATCACCACGCGACCAAACAAATCGGGTGGGTTTGTCAAACCAATAGATCTATCATTGTTACCGTGGTTGCATGAATTAATGATTGTGTTCACATCAAGTTTATCTAACTAGGCACACATAATTGCAAGTAATAACATAGCATGTATTGAATTGAATTTAGAATGAAATAGAATGACAATAAATAACAATAATTGAATAATAAATCACATGATTTACCCAAAATATAAAACATGAAAATGGGCAATGAATACTCACTTGATAAATATAAGAGATTTGCTAACGGTAGAAGGCTAGATTGCACAACAATAATTCCTCATGTTTCAACCTAAGGGTTGGTGTCTTGTGGTTAGAATAATGATAGATTGAATGCTAAATATGGATTAGGGTTTCAATTGGGATTTGGGCTTGATAAATAGTTTTACGTAGAATAGTATAATTTAATCTATAGAAGTTGATTAGATAAAACATAATAGAATGATTAGGTGATTGTTTTGAGAATAGTAATAATAATAATAATAATAATAATAATAATAATAATAATAATAATAATAATAATAATAATAATAATAATAATAATAATAATAATAATAATAATAATAATAATAATAATAATAATAATAATAATAATAATAATAATAATAATAATAATAATAATAATAATAATAATAATAATAATAATAATATTATTATTATTATTATTATTATTATTATTATTATTATTAATAATAATAATAATAATAATAATAATAATAATAATAATAATAATAATAATAATAATAATAATAATAATAATAATAATAATAATAATAATAATAATAATAAGTGTAATAGAATTATTGAATATAGTTTGGTATTTATAATGATAAAAATTGAATTTTGAAGTGTTAGGATAAAATAATTAATCTAATAATTAATTATTTAAAACTTGATCAAAGTTAATTAATTATATAGATTATATTTGTATTTGGTCTTGATTCAAAAATAGGTTTAACATATTATAAGTTTAATTCTTGAATAACGTGTAGTTTAAATCTTGTAAATAGATTTATAATGTTATATAAAGCATTTAATCCTATAAAATAAAGAAAAAGGAAATTAAATTCTTTTACAAAATTTTAAGAAAATTAAATAATGATAAAAATCTAATTTAGTGTTAAATAATTTAATAGTTTTAAATTATTATATTACTATTAAAGTAATTTATGAAATTAATAATTTTTTTAAGTGTATTTAAAAAAAGAAATGGGGTTGCCCGGATTTGAACCCAGGTTTCCCCTATGAATGTTCTAGGAGTTAACCAGATGGGCTAGAGCTCGGATCTGGAATATTCTTGTTAAAAATTAATAAAAACAGTTTAATAAAAATCCCCAACACATATGAACCCTAATTCAATTTGATCCCAATTGAACACCCAATCGATGATAATAATAAAATCAACCTTAGGGCTTTGATTATCCATGCACAAACGAGTATTAGAATGTGTTTAATTTACCAGGGTTGAGGCTGATTCAATGGTAGCAAGACCAAGAACAATGCGACAGGACAAGGTGATTAATTATTATGTGTGTGTGTGTTTTGTGATTGGAATAGAGATTACAAAAGGTTCGAAGGAATGTATTATGAGTTTTACCCTCACTTATATAGGATGGATTTCGCCTGTTACAAGCCCAACGAGTAAAGGTTTTGAATCGGCCGTTCTACTCGAATTATTGAGTAATTGAACTGTTATAAGTGAAATTGATTGCGTGTTCGAATCAAATTTGTTTAGTGTAGCGTTTCTGGTTGATCAATTAGTTTGATTCGGTCGAATTCGAGTGGTAACCGATTTGGGTGGATTTAGTTTCGGTTTCAAGATGAATAGGGCAATAACAGCTTTGTTTTCGAATTGAAACAGAAGACAAGTTCGAAACTGATTCTCGAATTAAATGTGGTGATTAGATTGAGTTAAATCGGTGGTCTTATGTGGTTGGGGGGTCGCCGGAGTCTCGGCGAGAATAGTGACCGGAGATGACAGGGCCGACGGGATGGAGGGTTGGGTTTCAAAATGAAATTTACAATTTGGTCCTTTATGTTTTAAGAGTTATCATTTTATGTAAGAACTTTTAAATTAAGTTTCGGAAATTAAAAAATAAATCTTGAACTTATAAAACTAATTTGGATAATAATTGATTTATTATTTATAAATCTTTATAACTTTTATAAAGCTTCTAAACTTTATAATTTAATTATTTATTCCACTTAATAAATAAATTCATAATTACTAATAAAACTTTATAAGTTTATTAAAATCATTTTGTACTTTATAAATTGAATAATATTGTCTTGGAAGCATTAAATTAAACGAAAACATTTAACTAATGAATTTTGATTAAAAAAATGATACAAGGGTTCGGGTTTATATATTTCTTTTAAAATGGGGCAAATGTTACATTCTCCCCTACTTTAAGGAATTTCGTCCCGAAAATTGATCACTAAGAGGCAGAGACAAAAAGTTGAGGGTACTTGGATTTCGTTTGGTCTTCACGCTCCAAAGTGAACTTTGGGCCACGTTTAGATTGCAAAGGAACTTTGACAATTGGTATTTAGCTACGCTTGAGTTGTTTGACTTCACGATCCATGATCTCCCTAGGTCTTTCGATAAAGTGCACGGATTCATCAATTTGAACGTCATCAAGTGGGATGTGGAGGTTCTTGTCAGTAAGGCATTTCTTGAGATTAGATACATGGAATGTTGGGTGAATATTGTTGAGTTCTTGTGGCAATTCAAGCTTGTAAGCTACTTTCCCAATACGCTCTAGCACTTTGAATGGACCCACATAACGAGGTGCTAGTTTCCCTTTTTTTCCAAAATGGATTACTCTTTTCCAAGGTGATACCTTTAGAAGTACGAGATCACCGACGTTGTATTCCATGGGTTTTCGTCCCTTATCAGCATAATGCTTTTGACGACTTCTAGTAGCAAGCAAGTTATCACAAATCTTATGAATTTATCGGTTGATCCTGAATCAGTTCAGGACCCATGATTTGTGCATCTACTATCTCAGACTAACATATAGGAGATCGGCACTTACGATCGTACAAAGCTTCAAATGGTGCCATTTGGATACTTGTATGGTAGCTGTTGTTGTATGAAAATTCGATTAACGGTAGATGAGAATCCCAAGAGCCACTAAAGTCAATGACACACGCTCGAAGCATATCTTCGAGAGTCTGTATCGTTCTTTCGGTTTTCCCATCGGTTTGGGGGTGATAGGTGGTGCTGAGACTGAGTTGGGTTCCCAAAGACGATTGGAGACTTTGCCAGAAAAAAGAGATGAATCGACCATCACGATCGGAGATAATATTTAATGGCACACCGTGACGGCAGACTATTTCATCGATATAGATACGAGCCAATTTCTCAACTCGATAATCTTCATGAATCGGTATGAAGTGTACCGATTTAGTCAATCGATCAAGGATGACCCAAATGCTATCATAACCGCTAGAGGTACGAGGCAATTTAGTAATGAAGTCCATGGATATGTGTTCCCACTTCCACACAGGAATATCGGGTTGAACAAGTAATCCAGAAGGACGCTCATGTTCGGCTTTAACTTTTGAACAGGTGAGGCATTTGTACACATACAAAGCTATATCCTATTTCATGCCGGGCCACCAATACTGATTACGGAGATTCATAAAATTTTATCTGCACCGGGATAAATAGAATAACGAGTTTTGTGAGCCTCGCTCATGATGAGAATTCGAAGGTCATTGCATATGGGAATCCAAAGACGATCTAGAAAGTACAACAAGCCATCGGGTTTTGTTTCCAATTGAAGTTCAGCACCGCATGACATTTCATCATACATATTACCTTCAGTGACCGACTCGTGTTAGGCTTCTAGAATATGGGTTTTAAGTTCGGATTGAATGGTAACACTTTAGAGTATAACATAATCCTTACGGCTCAATGCATTGGCTACGACATTCGCTTTTCCAAGGTGGTAGCGAATTTCACAGTCGTAGTCATTAAGTAACTCAACCCATTTCCGTTGTCTTATGTACAATTCTTTCTGATTGAAAATGTGCTGGAGACTTTTATGATCAGTGAATACTACACAATTGGTGTCGTAAAGATAGTGTTTCCAGATTTTGAGTGCGAAAACCACAGCACCCAGTTCTAGATCATGGGTTGTGTAGTTTTTCTCATGAATTTTGAGTTGTCTTGAGGCATAGGCTATGACTTTTCCTCGTTGCATGAGGACACAACCAAGACCTTGCTTAGAAGCATCACAGTAGACGACAAAATCCTCATTCCCATCGGGGAGGGTCAATATTGGAGCATTGCATAACTTTTTCTTAAGTGTTTGAAGTGCTTTCTCTTGATCCGGTCCCCACACGGAAGGCTTATCCTTGTGAGTCTAAGAGGCACTGCGATCTTTGAGAAATTCAGAATGAAATGCCGATAGTAGCTGGCTAGGCCAAGAAATGAACGAATCTCAATGGGAGTTTTAGGTTCTGACCAATTCTTTATCGCTTCAGTCTTTGTAGGATCCACATGAATTCCTTTATCATTTACAGTGTGACCAAAGAATTGGTCCTCTTTAAGCCAAAATTGACACTTGGAAAATTTAACGTATAGTTTCTCCTTTTTCAGAAGTTCAAGAATCAAACGGAGATGATGTTCATGCTCGGATTTTGACCTTGAATAAATCAGAATGTTGTCGATGAAGACGATCACGAACTTGTCCAAGTATGGCTTACACACGCGGTTCATTAAATTCATGAACACAGCTGGTGCGTTGGCCAAACCAAATGGCATAACCAGGAATTCTTAATGAGCATATCTTGTACGGAAGGCTGTTTTAGGAATGTCGTCATCATGCACCCGGAGCTGATGATAACCAGAATTAAGGTTGATCTTGGAGAAATAAGAAGCTCCTTGAAGCTGGTCAAACAAGTCATCGATTCTTGGTAAAGGATATCGAGTTTTGACAGTAAGCTTGTTGAGCTCTCGATAATCGATACACATACGGAATGAACCATCTTTCTTCTTCACAAACAATACTGGGGCTCCCCAAGGTAAGGAACTTGGTCGAATAAAACATTTATCGGAAAGTTCTTGAAGTTGGCTAGCAAGTTCTTGATCTCAGATGGTGCAAGACGATATTAAGATTTTGCTACAGGTGTTGCACCAGGCACAAGATCGATACGAAACTCAGCTTGACGAACAGGAGGAAGACCAGTTAAGTCCTCGAGAAACACTTCCGGAAAACCAAGAATGATCGGAATATCCTCGATCTTCTTTGACTTCCCATTCGTTTTCACGACATGCGCTAAGAAGGCCACATAGTGCTTGCGAAGATACTTTTGAGCTTTGGTACATGACATGAGTCGAAGACCTTTGGAAGGCTTTTCACCATAGATGTTTAACACCTTTCCGGGCGTAAGAGGGATTCGGATGATTTTCTCAAAGCAAACACATTCAGCATGGTTCTTAGATAACCAATCCATGCCTATAATGACATCGAAATTTCCAAGTTGCATCGGTGTAAGGTCAATAGAAAAATCATGCTCGCTAAGACTAAGGGTACAGTTTGGAATAATAGAATCAATTGTGATGGGTTTCCCGTCAGCTATTTCTATGGTAAACGGTTTCCTCAACTTAGTTCGCACACTAGCAAGTAAAGGGTTAAAATCTAATGATACAAAACTTTTGTCAGCGCTGGTATCAAACAAGACTGAAGCATAATGATTATTGATTAGAAACATGCCGATCACCACATCGTTATTGGTTTGAGCTTGATGGGTGTTGATGTTAAAAGCGAGTCCTTGAGCCGTAGGCACCATGTTGACAAGTTGAGGGCATCGATTGCGAAAATGATTCGGATCACCAAATTGATAGCATGCACGACCCTGATTAATCACAGGAGGATGTTGAAGCACAGGTGCGATGGTGGAAGTCCTAGCTGTACTCTTGCAGACGTTAAAGGTATGGCCGAAACGACCATAGTTGGTGCAACGATGACATTGTGCATTGATAGGATGGTGGTACTTGCAGATGTTGCACTGCGAAAAAGTTCCAGTGTAGGGTTTCTTTGTCGAGATTTGATTGTTGGAGACTGGTTGATAGTTTTGTGCGGCTTGGTTAACCGGAACAGCAGGGGTAACAACAGCAAAGTTTTGGGACTTAGCCTTCCTCTTCTTGTTTTGAAAAGATTCAGGTTTGTCCTCATTAGGTGGTTCAGCTTAGGGTTTCTCGGGCTCCTTTTTAGCACCTTTCCTATTCAAAGTACCATCCTTCACATGATTGTCAGTTAACTAAGCAGCTAAACGGATGGTATCTTCTAGAGTTGCAAGATTCCTACCCCACACCGTGTCTTGAATTTGCATAGGGTAGACCATCGATGTACTTCTCGATAGCGGGAGATAAAGGAGTAACCAGGTGGAGAAGAAGCAGACTCAGTTCATGAAATCGGTGGGTATAGGCTAGATTCTCCCCACTTTCTTGAGTTAAATGCCAGAACTCAGCTTCTAATTTCTTGATTTCATTTCTCGGGCAAAATTCTCGAGTCATGAGTTCCTTGACTTCATCCCACGTTAATGCTAAAGCAGTATCAGTTTCGCGGGTTCGTTCCTCCCTGTTCCACCAAGTAGTGCTCTCTTTTGGAGAACACTTGTAGCATAGCGAACCTTGACATTCTCGGACACTTCACTATTAAGGAAAGTGTTCTCAATACTCTCAAACCACTGTAAAAGTCTGGTGGCTCCCTCGGTCCCGCTAAACTTGGTGGGGTTGCAAGAATTGAAGTGCTTGTAAGTACAAGCTCGTGGAGGGTTTGGTGCAGCTGGGCTTTGAATAGCATTGTTGCCTTGGTTCGAATGGGTAAGCAATGTTGGGATGACCGCAGCAAATTTACGTGCCACAATAGCAGCAATCTTGCGGCCAGAGTTTCCAGATCGGGATCGGTTTTGGCGAGAAGACATGTTGTAAGTGTATGAAAAACCTTTATGAGAATCGGGTAATGAGTTTAAATTTTTTTTCAAAATGATAAAATCATTGATGAGATTGTTTAAAATAACAATGATATGTTACGAGTGTAAACATTCGGTTCGCAAACCAAAGCGAACACGTTGACTTATCAAATAGGTCAACCACAACCTTAATAAGACATGTGTACCTATAATCGGATACTCATCTCGAGGGTTCCCAGGTAAGGTAAATGGATCCATCGGTTGATTTAGATATATATGAATACCTTGCCTAGACAAAATACCTTAAGATACAGGTATCCCACACTTCCAGCATTGCATGTTTTCAGTCATGTGATACATATTTTGACGAGATTTAAAAACAAAGAATAACAAATCAAAATTCAAAAATTTGAAAACCATTTGATTTAGGCACACAATGCCTTAGAATATGATTTGAGAATTTGTATGTGCACTAATAAGAATCAAGGTATAAGGAAATGTCATAATCACATATTCATATTAAACATCATAAACACGTAAATTCCTATCTAAGCATATGAAATACATGAGTGGACTCATGTGTAAATGTACTTAGTTATAGTCTACGTCATTCTATTTCTAATAACCTAATATCCTATAACCATGGCTCTGATAACAATCTGTCACACCCCCGACCGACGGTAGAATCATCGAGGCAGACAAATGTGAATAGATTGTTCATAGCACATGGTAGTAAATATGTTGGAATAACATTGAAAGTCTTTTATTTATTGAATAATGCTAGTCAAGTAACACATTACAATGCAATTAAAATAAACCAAATAACATAATATTGTTTTCTTTATTTTTGACTAAGTCGAGTCCTATGTGAGCAGAGAGAAATCCTCTAAACAACATTTCCTGAAATCATGTGAAAAAGTAATGAGTAAGCTAAAGAATTAGCCGATGAGTAATCACAGGTTTAAATACACATATATATGTTGATTAAATATCTTGAAAACAATTCAATTCACATAGCAATCTCAAAACAAAAAATGCAACAGTGTATCATAAAAGACAAACCAACACAATCAACCCTAATGACTTAATTGACTCGGTCCACAGATGAAACCTTATATAATGAATGATTCTGGTTTCAATCATCACGTGACTAAACAAATGGGGTGGGTTTGTCAAACCAAGATATCTATCATTGTTACCGTGGTTGCATGAATTAATGATTGTGTTCACATCATGTTTATCTAACTATGCACAAATAATTGCAAGTAATAACATAGCATGTATTGTATTGAATTTAAAATGAAATAGAATGACAATGAATAACAATAATTGAATAATAAATCACAAGATTTCCGTTAAATCTAAAACATAAAAATGGGCAATGAATACTCACTTGATAGATATAAGCGATTTGCTAACGATAGAAGGCCAGATTGGACAACAATAATTCCTCATGTTTCAACCTAAGGGTTGGTGTCTTGTTGTTAGAATAATGACAGATGAACGCTAATTATGGATTAGGGTTTCAATTGGGATTTGTGCTTGATAAATAGTTTTACGTAGAATAGTGTAATTTAATCTATAGAACTTGATTAGATAAAATATAATAGATTGATTAGGTGATTGTGTTTAAGAATAGTAATAATAATAATGATAATAATAATAATAATAGTAATAATAATAATAATAATAATAATAATAATAATAATAATAATAATAATAATAATAATAATAAGTGTAATAGAATTATTGAATATAGTTTGGTATTTATAATGATAAAAATTGAATTTTGAAGTGTGAGGATGAAATAATTAATCTAATAATTAATTATTTAAAACTTGATCAAAGTTAACTAATTATAAAGATTGTATTTGTATTTGGTCTTGATTCAAAAATAGGTTTAACATATTATAAGTTTAATTTTTGAATAACGTGTAGTTTAAATCTTGTAAATAGATTTATAATATTTTATAAAGCATTTAATCCTTTAAAATAAAGAAAATGGAAATTAAATTCTTTTACCAAATATTAAAAAAATTAAATAATGATATCTGAATTAGTGTTAAATAATTTAATAATTTTAAATTATTATATTACTATTAAAGTAATTTATAAAATTAATAAAAATGTTTTTTTAAAATGTGTTTAAAAAAAGAAATGGGGTTGCCCGGATTGGAACCTGGGTTTCCCCTGTGAATATTATAGGAGTTAACAAGTTGGGCTAGAGCCCAGATCTAGAATGTTCTTGTTAAAAATTAATAAAAACAGTTTAATAAAAATCTCTAAACACATATGAACCCTAATTCAATTTGATCCCAATTGAACACTGTAAGACCCCGTTCCCGGGACGCTTACACTTGGTCATTCATCGCATATAAAACACATATTTACATTTGTCCCGTAAAAGCATTGCAGCGGAACATTAAAATACACTTTCATTTCTATTTAAATGCTTTTGCAAGTTAATACAACATTCGTTACAAAATAGCTTGTTCGCATTACAATGCAAAAACATTAATCAAAAGAATGTCATCCCAAAAGAGCCGAGTAGCCTTGCCGTGCCATCCTCAGCAATCATTTACCTGCCAACTGGAAAACGTAATAAAAGTCAGCGTTGCTGAGTGAGTTCTAGTTTTATAAAATTAACATACTTTACTTTCATCAAAAACAATTCCTTTATCATGCGATCATTCAACATAAGTATACACAGATAATGTCATTATTATCTTTCATCTCATTCATTATCTTCCATTCTTTTCGTTCATTCTTTCTTCCGAGTGTTTTGCGACAACATAGTCGCTCACCTCAATGGCAATCTCAATGATTGCACGCTATCCGAGTCTTTTGCACCCCTAGGGTTGCTCACCTCATTGCCCATCACGATAGCAAGCTATCCGAGTCTTTTGCAACAACAAGGTTGCTCACCCCAAGGCAACATCACGATAGCACTTTACTCGAGTCTTTTGCGACGACAAGGTTGCTCACCCCATAGGCAATCTAAATGATTGCACTTCATTCGAGTCTTTTGCAACACAAAGTCGCTCACCCCATAAATATATGCTTGCAAGCCTTTCTTTCGTTCATTCATCATTCATTAACGCATGCATTCTTACTTCATGTTCCTCTTTCATTATCTTTCGCTTTACATTACATAATACTTCATTCATTCATTCATTCATTAGCATGACATATAAAGCCACAAGAAAGATAAGCATACATCATAATAAGGAACATATCATACACATTCATCATCATCATACAGGGCAACATCATACATTCATAATATGCATAAACATGCAACATCATCATCATCACCATGCCCTACATGCTCTCTAAGGCCATAACCATCCTCTTACATGCTCTTACGGGTTACTTTACGTCAAAACTTACATCTGCACCTTTCCCCGAAGGCCAGAAGTCAAACTACACATTCCTTCGAGTGCAACAGCCCTATTCGGGCATATGGACACCCTTCAGTCGCATGGCCTCCATGCGACTGAACATCATGCGACTGGACTCATACGGATGGACATCTATGCGAATGAACATCCAATCGTGCGTATGAACCTTGTGCGAATGGGATTACTGCGAATGGGCACCTATGCGACTGACCTCATGCGAATGGACTCATGCGACTAAGCATCTATGCGACTGAACCCTCAGTCGTGCAATCCCCATGCGATTGGACTCCCAGTCGTGCACGACTGAAACCTTAGTCGTGCAATTGAACCCTCAATCTTGCGAATGAATCCCAATCGTGCGAATGACCCTCAATCGCCTCTCATTCGGCCGTATGGCCTTCATTCGGTCGCCTAGCCCTAGCTAATGCAGAATGGAGTTCATCCCGAACCCAATCTGCCATTTTCGGCCTCCAAGCTCATCCAAACCCATTCTAAGCCTAAATTAACCCTCCTGAACCTTAGAAATGCATACCATAACACCATACAAGCACACACAAGCCCGGAAACATGCACGAAACGCATCATACACATCATACCCAAATGGGTCTAACACATACACACACAAAAACGGGTTTTGAACATTTTCCAGCCCTAAAATCAGTTGAAAACAAGTAAAAGTGGGGTCCTAGAACTCACACAATCGAGCACAACGTCAAGGGCTTCGATTTTGCTTGCCACACGACGAATTTGGACACCCGAATCACCCGAAACACCCCTTTTTCTCCTTTTTCTCCTCTTTTCTCTTTTCCCCCTCTTGAAATCTGAAATTTGTGGTGTGTGGAGAGAGTGGGCTGCCCTCTCCCTACACATATCACCACATTTCCCAACTTTTCTTTGTTGGCGAGTTTGGTCCCTCGACTTTGGACTTTATTTTCTTTTCTTTCTTCGCCGGCTTCAAAATAATATCTTTCCGGGTGTTACAAATACCCAATCGATGACAATAATGAAATCAACCTTAGGGCTTTGATTATCCATGCACAAATGAGTATCATAATGTGTTTAATTTTGTTGGAGCATATATTGTCATATATAGTGTGTTCGTCGCTTGACGAATAGTCTAGGCTTAATGTAATACACCTGATATGTTGTAAACACATGAAACTGGGTCACTCGCGGGAGCATATGCGAATGAGACTCAATCTTACGACTGAGCCATGCTAATGGACCAGTGGTGCGACTGAGAGATGCGATTGGGCCATTCGTAAGACTGAACCATAAGTATGGTCCAGTCGTACGATTGAACCATACGCATGGCCCAATCGTATGAATGGGCCCAGTCGCATCTAATATGGGCTGAGGCCTATATTATCAGTTTCATTGTGAAGAGAGATAAGGGTTTTTGAGAGGAGTCTGCCCGGTGTCTAGGTGCTGCTGCATGAGAGGGGAGATCATGCTCGATCTCCCCTTGCCAAGAGTTGTGATTCTTATGTTGTAACGAGCTTGTAATCATTAGGTTTTATCAATGAAACTATTTTATTATAGTTCGTGTTATTGTTTGTCTCTTGGTTTTGGTTTTGTTTCCTTCCGTCAAGAACTCGCTCGGATGTCTACCGATACAGCGACTTCACAATTGGTATCAGAGCCGGTTACTGCTGGAATGATCTAACAATCATTCTAGCAACCAAGCTCTTAATTTATGGATCTATTTCAGGTTCTTTGACGTTAAACCCACTTCGTGTTCTTCGTATTTTGCTCAGATCTTGTAACGTGTGTTGGTTCTTGGTTAAATCGAACTCGGAAACACGTTCTTATCACCCTTGCGAATCTGATGATGTCTATTTTGATTCGGTTCCTGTAAAATTCATCAGATTAGGGTTTTTGGCAGCCATGGCGGCTGCAGATCTAAAAATCTGCGTGTAGACCCGTTCGTGCGACTGGATCATGCTAATGGACCATTCGTGCAACTGGACCATGCTAATGGACCATTCGTGCGACTGGACCATGCTAATGGACCATTCGTACGACAGGACCATGCCAATGGACCATTCGTACGACTGGACCATGCTAATCGACCATTCGTACGACTGGACCATGCTAATGGACCATTCGTACGACTGGACCATGCGACTGGACCATTCGTACGACTGGAATGCGACTAGAATGCTACTGGACTAGTCTTATGACCAGTCATGCTACTGGACCAGTCTTATGACCAGTATCACGAAGATATCATTCGTATTATCCACTCACACGAATGTGATAATCGTACTCCATGTCATACGAATGAACGGTGTTCCAGACAAAAAAAAAAAAAAAATTCTGGAACTACCTTTTGCACAGATTTCAGGATGAGCGAATCACATTCACCTTGAGGTTCTTTTGTCAAATAAGTTCGATGGATACCCCATTATTCGTTGGACTTCCAGAATAGGTGATTGTAGTTAGAACACAAAAGAGAGAAGAGAAGATGTCAGTAGTCGGTGCTGATTTTGTAGGGTACTCAGAAGCATCTGACTATTTATGGGCCAATCAAGTTTTATTTATCCGCACAGAGAGGATTCTGACTCTTAGGGGGAATCCATGTTTAGAGAAATTGAAGACGCAATCAGAAAGTGATGATGTGAGCCGGTTTCTGATGATGAATCTGAGTGCATGCTGATTTGTTTGAGATTGTCACTGTGGATTGGAACCTTCTACGTTTTGCCCAATACACTGTATGAAGACGCCAGGAGAGCACAACGTTTATATATTGGGATATGCTGAATTTGAGGGGGAATTTCTGCAGGTGTTAATGTTAATCAGCTTAGCCTATGTGAAGATTGAGGCAATGGAAAACTGTTCATGTCATTATCTGGAAAAATCAGTCATATGGGGAATCTGTCTGCTATGATGGTGTTCTGCAATGTAAACGAAAGCTATTGTGCCTAAATTCATTTTCAGGGATACTGTAGCAACATGACGGATCGGCAACGTTGGCTAATATGGTTTTCGTTTGATTCTATTGACAACCAGAGCAAAGATTGACTGAAGATTGTAAGAGGTGTTATCTACTATTCGCAAGCAACGTCCAAGGGGGAATTTGTTGGAGCATATATTGTCATATATAGTGTGTTTGTCGCTTGACGAATAGTCTAGGCTTAATGTAATACACCTGATATGTTTTAAACACATGAAACTGGGTCATTCGCAGGAGCATATGCGAATGAGACTCCGTCGTACGACTGAGCCATGCTAATGGACCAGTCGTGCGACTGAGAGATGCGATTGGGCCATCGTAAGACTGAACCATAAGTATGGTCTAGTCATACGATTGAACCATACGCATGGCCCAGTCATACGAATGGGCCCGCATCTGATATGGGCTGAGGCCTATAAATACCAGTTTCATTGTGTAGAGAGATAAGGGTTTTTGAGAGGAGTCTGCTCGGTGCCTAGGTGCTGCCGGATGAGAGGGGAGATCATGCTCGATCTCCCCTTGCCAAGAGTCATGATTCTTATGTTGTAACGAGCTTGTAATCATTAGGTTTTATCAATGAAACTATTTTATTATAGTTCGTGTTATTGTTTATCACTTGGTTTTGGTTTTGTTTCCTTCCGTCAAGAACACGCTCGGATGTCTACCGATCCAGCGACTTCGCAAATTTACCAGGGTTGAGGCTGATTCAATGGTAGCAAGACCAAGAACAATGCGACAGTATGAGGTGATCAATTATTGTGTGTGTGTGTGTTGTGATTGGAATAGAGATTACAAAAGGTTCGAAGGAATGGATTATGAGGTTTACCCTCACTTATATAAGATGGATTTGGTCTATTACATGCCCAATGAGTAAAGGTTTTGAACCGGTCGTTTCTACTCGAATTGTTGAGTAATTGAACTGTTATAAGTGAAATTGATTGCGTGTTCGAATCAAATTTGTTTAGTGTAGTGTTTCTGGTTGATCAATTAGTTTGATTCGGTCGAAATTCGAGTTGTAACCGATTTGGGTTGATTTAGTTTTGGTTTCAAGATGAATAGGGCAATAACAACTTTGAATTTTGAATTGAAACAGAAGACAAGTTTGAAACTGAATCTCGAATTAAATGTGGCGATTAGATTGGGTCAAATCGGTGGTTTTATGTGGTTGGGGGGTGGCCGGAGTCTCGGCCGGAACAGTGGCCGGAGATGACAGGGCCGACGGTGTGGAGGGTTGGGTTTTAAAATGAAATTTACAGTTTGGTCCATGATGTTTAAAGAGTTATCATTTTATGTATGAACTTTTAAATTAAGTTTATGGAATTACAAAATAAACCTTGAACTTATAAAACTAATTTGGATAATAACTAATTTATTATTTATTGTAGATACATGTGTACCTAGTTTCTGAGCTTAATATAATATGTCTTTATTGTCTTACACATATGTAATTGAATGGGTACTTAATGAAATACAATGTGTGGTTGTGCTTATAATGTTTATTATTTCATTGATTAGTAGTTTAACGCTTATTGAACTGACTATATAGGTTTGTGGTTGTTTGAATGAATCTTAATAATGTAATGATTAATAAATATATTCAAACTTAGTAATATGAAGTTCTCATGCGAATGGCCCATGCTAATGGACCATACGCATGAACAACTTCATGCGAATGACTCAGTCGCACGACTGATCTAGGATCAGTCGCACGAGTGTAACATGAGATTGACTTAGTCGCACGACTTAACACTCAGTCGTGCGAATGGATCAACCGCATGGCTCAATCGCACGACTGAACCACTAATGGTTCAGTCGCCCGAATGAGAAACCCTAACCTATAAATACCACTTAATTCGTGGAAAAACATAAGAATTTAGAACACTTTGACTACATACGTGCCCTAGCCGTCTAGAGACCTCTAAGAACCTGTTCCAAGTTCATAGATCGCACTAGATCGATTCCAAATCGTTCTTAACATTTAGATTCAATCTATAATTGTTTCTACATGTGTTCTCACTGATTGGATCGCCAATCAAATAGGATTCCTGCAGGATCGGGTTTTGTCACTTAAACACTTGTGATTCTCTCAAACTCACTTATAATAACACTCAAATGAGATGAAGCAATGCCTTTAACAAGAGTTGATAATAATATAATAAGTAATCAAAGGCACAAGAAGAAGTATTTTCAAGGTACTTGTATATATTACTTCTCAACTCAAGATTACAAGACACTTACAAGCATGAAAAAAGAGTTACAATGAGAAACTATATATACTAGATCCTACAGCCGGTTATACTTGATACCAGCTGGAAACCTACGACTAAAGCATATACTACAATGCTATAGTTAAGGTATCTTAGATAAAGTATTATCTAAGATATGGTAGTCATGGCATGTCCATGACTTACCTTTTGTCACCAACTAAAGATGACAACTGTACTTATCATAAAAGGTAAACAGTAGATTAAAGTATGGTCAACTACATGGCTTTTGAAAAAACGCCTTGCAGTATCTTAGAGATTTGCAGCGGAGTGTCAGACAGACCATACTTATGTCTACTGGATAATAGAAGTGTCTTCCGAAGGTTAACTGGCTTCGGAAGAACAAGTTCTTCCGAAGCCACTTATACTTCGGAAGATGCTTCTATGCTTCCGAGACTTTGAGGACTTCTTTATACTTCGGAAGTTGACTTCAGAACTTTGTCTTTAAGTCTTGATCTTCGGAAGTAGCTTCTTTGTCTTCGGAAGTTGGAGTTTTCCTTCGGAAGTGTATTTTACACTTAGACTTCGGAAGAGCTCCTTTTTCCTTCGGAAGTTCTATACTTGGCTTCGGAAGTCCTTTGTATGTTGTACTCAAAATCTTCTAAGTGACTTAGTTTTGGTTGCAACAGCCTCTCTAGATCCAACAAACTCCCCCTAGGCTGATGCTACAAAAACTTCACTTATTTATGCTTCTCAAAGCTTTCAGCACCAGGGACAAAAGATATTTGTCTGTCTCTCTGTTCTTCCAGGAAGTAGTGCTGAGAAGCTTGTACAGGTCATTCGTGGATAGGAGATCCAGTCTATCACTTTGAATGACATGTACCCTTTGTTGTGACCCCCTGAAGAGAGTTAGTTGACGGGAGTTATAGTCATACTCCCATCTAACTATGGTCTCAAGTTCAGGACCTTCAACCATTTGAAGAAAGGCTTTGCCTTTGGTTGCTGATCCTTTCCTTTCCTCCTCCACTCTCAGTTTTAACTCCTCTTCGACCTTGATTCTGGCAGTAAGCTCGGCCATATGAAGGCTGCCTAGATGATTTCTGATGTGAGCAGCTACATCGGAGTTTGAAGGGTTGGAGAATGGTTTCTCTGCTAACTCAGCAATGTCGAACATGCTTAAGTGTAGCAGAGATGAGGCATTCAGCCTGTTAAGCTCTCCATTCTCTCTCTCAACAACAAAGTTGTGAGAAGAGTCTTCGAACCTCCACTGGATTATCTTCTTTCTGGGTACAAGAGGTTGTCTTGGTACCCTATCTCCTTTCTTTGTATCCAGCAGAGTCACCAGCTTTCTCCTCAGCTTCTTTTCTTCTTCATTCAATGTATCAGAATTGAGGCCAAGGAGTTTTGCAGCTTGGTCCAAAGTTCCTCTGGGCAGATCAAGAAAATCATCTCTTGTGAGGGAACTTGAGGATCCATCAATATAAGTCAAGTTGACTGAATCCTCCTCACAGGAGATGTCGCTCAGAGTTGTACAATTGATGAGCTTTGTTTTGATCGCCTTGAATTCCTCCATAGAGAGATGTTTGGAAGGCTGAGGGAATGGTTTGATTGGTTGTTGGGTAGGTTTAGGAGTTTCGGTTCTGGCTAATGTTTTGGGTTGGATGATGGGTAGTTTAGGTGGTTGAGGTGAAGAGGTTGGTAGGTGTGATGGTGTAGGTTCAAGGGTGAAAGGTTCAGAAGAGGGTTCAGTTTTGATTGGGAAGGGAAAGGGTATAGGTTCAGGTTGAGGTTGGGTTTGGATTTTGGGTTGAGAGGTTGTTTTGAAGGTCGTCCCCCTGTCCCCTTCTATACATCTCTTTTCTTTCCCCCGCACGAATGTCAGCCTTGATGTCACTGACATGTCGTTGGAGAGTCTTCTCAGACATGGGACCCACTTGCCTGCCAGAGAAGCCGTGAGCTTTAAGATAATTCTTCATCCAAGCTTTCTCACCTATCTTCTTGGCGGCAGACAGTCCAGCTTCTTCTTCTTTCTTTCTTCTTTCCACAAGCTTCTCCCTTGCAGCTCTCTTTCTCTCCTTCTCCATTTGATCTTGCTCTTTGTTGAAGAGCCATAAGATCGTATCACTATTATGTGGAGACAACTGCTCTTGAGAGAATCCTCTAGAGAGTAGGAAAGTGATCCTTTCTCTCCTGAGCTGCAGATTAGCTTCCCTTTCTTTTCTCTACCTTTCTTCTTCTAAGGCCAACCTTGCAGCCTCTTCTTTTTGATGTCTTTGCAGCAAGGTTGCCTTTTCAAGCTCTATCAGCTCCTCTAATGGTAGCAGGAGTACATATTCCGAAGCAGCCCCTAGACTGACAAGTCTATCTATTACCTCTACCCTTCTTCGATTGTTGACTGCCTCCTGGTTGGCTGCAGCTGCTTTGGTACTTGCAGCTAACAGTTTCCCAGTTGGTAGTCTACCTTTCCTTCTGAGCTTCTCCAACCTTTCTTCTTCCTGAAGCTCTTCCGAAGTCATCTTCCTCTTGCCTTTTATGTCTTCGGAAGTGCTAGACTTTGGGGGTTCTTGGATAGAAGATCCAGGTTGGGTGGTAGAGGTAGGAGCTGGAGTACTACTACTGCAGATTTAGAGCCGATGTTTGGCCTGAGAAAGTCCTCCCTATTACCTCAATGCAAGTTCCCAAAAGCATCTGTGACTATAGATCATCGGAAAGGAAAATAGTCCTTCCGCACGCAGCAATCTCAGCTTCGGAAGTTTAGCTTGTTTCTTCCGAGCTTTGATTGTGCTTCGGAAGTCTGTGAATACCCCTTCTGTCCCAACTGTTTCAGTTGCTGGCCATCAGTCCTAGTTTCCCCTTCGAAATCAATCTCAGGTTTCCACTTGGGCCTTAGTTGACCAACTTCCTCAACAGTGGTAGGAGGCATTCAACCTCTGAAGCTCTTGAGCTCCAAGTAAATCACAGACATATCTGGGCTGGCTGTTCTATGAGGGATTCCAAAAGGAACTTGTTGAAGAACCTATTGAGATCCTGAAGCATCCTTTGATCCACTTGAAAGACAACTGGAGGAGGCTCAGGGAAGATGGCAGCTTGTTGCATTGGGATCTTGAGCTCAAAGAAGTAAGAGCTTGACCTTGGGTTTCCTGTCTTTGGCTTTGTCTCTCACACTCTCCCCCTTTTTGGTAGCATCATCTTGAGAGCTAGATGAGCTAGAGGAAGAGGTCAAGGAGACCTGAACTGGTACATGCCTAACAGATCTCTCAATCTGTTTCTCAGCTAGTTTGGCCTTGAGAGTTTCAATCTCAAGTTGCTGAGTGGCAGACCTATCCTCTAAAGTCTTAACCTTTGATTCAAGGTTTGAGACTTTAGAAAGTAGGTCTCGAATGGTGAGTTGCATACTTCCCTCATCTTCTTTTGAAGAATCACGGGGAGATGAGGTAACATACCTGGTATGTTCATCCTCACCACCAGATGTGGTTTCTTGGCACCCTGGTTTCCCTTGCACAATGATGTCTCTTTCAGAGGCATCAAAGGGCATGGTTGCCGTAGATTCAGTCTGACTGTCGTTACCACTGTCCTGAGGATCCATTGAGGCTCCTTCAGTAGTGGCAGCTGAATCTACATGAGTCCCCTCCACATCAGTGGGACTCACCTCAGTAGGGCTTTGCTGGTGTGGGCTAGAGATAAGAGGTTTCTCTAGGCTCTGTTGATCCTTGAGAGGGTGTAGTGGATCAACTTCATCGCCTTTAAGAGACATAATCTCTTCACCAGCTCCGGTCAAAAGGTAAAAGAAAAGGAGTGAAGACCTAAGGACCCGGGACTTTGATCAATGTCAAAAGGCATTGAGCTGTCCCTTTGTGGCTGCTCAGGGGAGTATAGAGACTCACCCTGAGGGCTATCAGCTGGGGTTTTGGGCTCATGGGTCTGAGACTGAGGAGACTCAAGACCCATATTGAGGTCAATAGTGAAGGATGGGTGGACCTCTGGCTGAGTGGGAGCCTTTGTTCCACTCTAGCCTTTTTGTTTGAAGAGGAGGGGCTTGTTCAATCAGAGTAGATTGAACAAGGGTTCGTTTGGTACGTCTCTGGTAGTGACAGTAATGGGTGGAGAAGGTAGATTTGGATGGTGAGGGTAGTTGCTGGTGTGGGTTCATCACCTGTGGGGTGAACAGGGATGTCACCAGGAGCCATTGGCTCAATCATACCTGGAAGTAGTGCGGTATCCCTTCCAGTGTAGTTGGTAGACACTCTCTTCAAGATCTTGAAGATGGTCGGCCTCATTTGGGGAGCAGACAGAGCAGCTGCACAGACAAGCTTACCCTGATCTAGCTCGCAGTTGATTATGTGCTGGAGAAATCTGGGATACATAAAGAATGTGTCCCTTTGCAGATTTCCCATAAGGTTAGTCAGCACAAACCTTGAATAGTTGAAGCGGAGGCTTTGTACCAACCCGTGAACTAAGCACCCGAGTTCATAAGGGATTTGATCCCATCCCCCGGATTTGTTAGATAGACAGTGAAGAACCACATGCAGCAGGAACTTCCACTTGTAGGAGAAGTTGAATTTGTAGACCGTTGACCTGCTTACATCTCCACCGTATCCCATTTGGAGATAAGAACTATCTAACTCAGATTTGGGGAATTCCGTCGGAGCGCCCTCATCATGGAGCTCGAGATGCTCCCTGATGATCTGTTCAGTGATGACCAACTCTTGGCCACAAATGCTTGACCTAATAGCACGAACCCCGTTTAGGGTTTCAATCCGACCATTTGCCCAAAATTCGGACATTTGGTTGGAGTAGATGGTAGGGTTTACGGTCAAGGCAGTGTAGTATGAAGATTGGGCTAGAAAGAAATGATATCAGAGAAGTCATCATCCCTTGAAGAGTCAAGGAGTGCGACCTGGTTGTGCTGAGGGTTTAAGGCCATTTGAAAAGATAACAGTAGAATAGTTCTGAGTAAGGTAAATTGGAGAAGAAGAAAGCTTTTAGGGCAGTGAATTGGGTAAAAAGAGTGTAAGTGATTAACCGGAAGTATTTAAATGGGTGAAATGGCGGTTTAAAGGGTGGTTTGGATAAGATGATGTGAGGGTTCAGTGGATGATGTGACATGGGCGGTAAGGTTAGACCATTTAAATAATCCGACATCATTAACAAAATCTTTACTTTTTACAGTGTGGGGCCCAAAAGATTTCCGTTACACACAGTAAAATCTTTCTTCCGAGTATAAAGTATTTCCGAAGGTAATGTTCTTCCGAAGGCAAATTACTTCCGAAGGTAAATTGCTTACTTCCGAGAGTATATGTTGCTTTCAGATGGAGTGTGTTAAGTGCTTCGGAAGTAGATCTGAGGTGAACTCAATCGCTTCTTCCGAGACTTAACACTCTTCCGAGAAGAAAATTATCCTGTGAGAATTTGCTTCGGAAGATATGAAGATATCTTCCGAGGGTTAATTTCTCTTCGGAAGAACTTATACTTAGATAAATTTAAGAAAAGATCTTTTGTAACAGGGCTTAGATTGTTTTGACATAAGACTTTACACATTAAAAAGTTTTCAATTGAGATTAACTAATCAATGTTTATCATCCCAATAGCTGTAATGAGATATTTAAATCTCTGTTCATCAAATGCTTTGGTGAACAAATCAGCATATTGTTCATTTGAATCAACTTTGATTAGTTTGATAAGATTTTTCTCATGAATATCTCTAATGAAATGATACCTGATATCAATGTGCTTTGTCTTGGAGTGCTTCACTGGATTTTCAGTATGGATATAGCACTGTTGTTGTCAATGTGGATAGGAGTGCTCATGAAGTTGAATCCATAGTCTATCATCTGGTTTTGAATCCACAGCAGCTGAGCACAGCAACTTGCAGCAGCAATGTATTCAGCTTCAGCAGTTGATGTAGAGACACAGGATTGCTTTTTGCATTGCCATGAGATGATCCTTCCACCAAGAAATTGACATCCACCTGATGTTGATTTCTTGTTGATGTTGCAGCCACCATAATCACTATCAGAGTAACCATAGAGATTAAAATCACTATTTCTTGGATACCAGAGACCTAATTTAGGTGCTCCTTTGAGGTATCTGAGGATTCTCTTGACAGCAATTAGGTGAGACACCTTTGGAGCAGCCTGATATCTTGCACAGATGCAAGTTGCAAACATGATATCAGGTCTACTTGCTGTGAGATACATCAGAGAACCAATGATTGCTCTATACTGATGTTGATCAGTATCCTCCCCTCAGAATCAGGGCATAATCATGGTTTCTGGGTATGGGTGTCTTTGCTGCTTTACAATCCTTCATATCAAATCTCTCTAAGATATCATTGACATACTTAGATTGATTGATGAAGAACCCTTCCTTCAATTGCTTTACCTGAATTCCAAGGAAAAAGTCCATTTTTCCCATGAACTCATCTCGAACTTCTTCTTCATATATGCTCTCAAAGTCTTTGCACATTTGGTCATTTGAGGAACCAAATATGATGTCATCAACATAGACTTGAACTAGCAAAATGTCTTTCCCAGACTTTCTAATGAAGAGAGTCTTATCAATGGTACCTCTAGTATAACCATTCTTCAGGAGAAATTGAGACAATGTCTCATACCACAGCCTAGGTGCTTGGTGCAGCCCATATAGAGCTTTATCCAACTTGCACACATAGTTTGGATGCTGTGGGTCTTCAAATCCTGGAGGCTGGCATACGTAGACTTCCCTATCTATATCCCCATATAGAAAGGCACACTTGACATCAAGCTGGTAGACAGTGAAATTCTTGGATGCAGCATAAGCAAGGAAGATCCTAACTGCCTCAAGTCTTGCAACAGGTGCAAAGACATCAGTATAATCGATTCCTTCCTCTTGAGTGTATCCTTGAACCACCAGTCTTGCCTTGTTCTTGATAATCAAGCCTCTATCATCTCTTTTGTTCCTGAATACCCATTTGGTGCCTATAGGTACTTGACCAGATGGTAGCGGACATAGGTTCCAAACCTTTTGTCTTTTGAATTGAAGCAGCTCCTCTTGCATTGATTCAACCCAGCTACTATCTTTCAAGGCATCTTCCACCTTCTTGGGTTCCATTTGGGATAAGAAGCATGAGTACAAGCAGACATTCCCATTATGAGTTTGTCCTCTTGTTCTCACACCCTCAGAGACTTCCCCTATGATGTTTTCAGCTGGATGAGTATTGTGAATTCTGAGTCTTGGAATCACCTCCAGTTGCAAAGATAAGTCCAAGTTGGACATATTTTGCTCAGGAGCTTGAATACTTGGTCCAGCTGTTGTTTCAATCTCATTCAATGAGGACTGATTGAATGAAAGAGAAACATCATCATTTCTTTGCTGTGAAGCATCATTAACAGTTGCCTGTTCCTTCAAAATGCTGCTTCCATCAGCTTGGTGTTGTGCAGGATCACCTGAAGAGATTTGAAAATCATCAGGTGAATCCCTTGTTGAAGTTCCACTATCTCTTGAAATGGTTATGCTGTCAGATCTTTCAATAGTGGGAACTTGATTTGTTGTAGCTCTTGGAGAACTTGGAGTAGGTCTGGGAAGCTCAAACAGTTGATCTTCATCAGAATTGCTTTGAGCACCTGTTCCAGCTGAAACATTCTCACAAGATGGTTTAGAATAGTTTGGAAACAATTCTAAATCAAAGATATGATCAGGGCCATTCCCCCTAACACAAGGAGTGTGCTCATTAACTACAATGTTGGAGATTCCTCAAATTGTTGGTTTTTAATATTATAAACCCTGTATGCTTTAGAATAGGAGGAATATCCAACAAAGATAGCATCATCTGACTTTTCAGCAAATTTTGCCAAATTGTCTTTTGTGTTAAGTATGGTACACCTGCTGCCAAAGGACCTTAGAAAGCCAATGAACGGTGGCCTCTTGTTCCATAACTCATAAGGGGTCTTTCCATGTGGCTTTACTACAAGAACTCTGTTCTGCACATAGCATGCAGTGCTGACTGCCTCTGCCCAGAATGTTAGAGGCAGCTTTGAATCAGCTAACATAGTCCGAGCAGCCTCAATAAGTGTCCTATTTCTCCTCTCAGCAACACCATTTTGTTGAGGAGTTCTAGGAGCACTGTATTGTCTGGCAATCCCTTTTGAGTTACAAAATGAGTCAAGAACAAAGTTCTTAAACTCAGTCCCTTGATCACTTCTAATTATTTTAACCTTGTGATCAACTTGATTTTCTATTTTAAGAATAAAAGATTTTAAAGTTTCAGCAGTTTCATCTTTAGTTCTTAAAAAGAATACCCATGTAAATCTAGTAAAATCATCAACTACCACAAGGCAATATGATTTCCTTCCAATGCTCATTATACTTGTGGGACCAAATAGATCCATGTGCAATAAGTGTAATGGAGTGGTGATAGAGTTAACAACTTTGGATTTATGAGAAGACCTGTGTTGTTTCCCTTTCAGGCAAGCAACACAGTTATCTTTGCAGAAAAATTCCTTTTTAGGCAAACCATGTACCAAGTTATTTTTAGCCAATTTATTCATTGTCTTAAAATTGACATGACACATTCGTTTATGCCATAGTGTTGACTCATCACCATCACAGCTTTGGAAAGAAAGCATGATACTTCTCCCATTGGGGAAGCATTGTTCATATCAAGCTTGTACATATCCCCTCTCCTGGGAGATCTAAGAAGCACCAATTCCTGAGGAATTGTCATCCCAGGTTTGAGGATGATGCACTCATGTTCTGTGAAAAGCATTTGATGCTTTTGATCACAGAATTGAGAAACACTTAACAGGTTGTGTTCAAGCTGTTTGACAAAATTAACTTTGTCAACTTTTAACTTTCCATTGGATATACTTCCTCTGCCAGAAATATATCCTCCGGCCTCACCTCCAAACTGGACAGGACCTCCATCATAATGTTGAAATTGTTGAAGGAGAGATCTGTTCCCTGTCATGTGCCTGGAGCATCCACTATCTACAATCCAAATGTTGTTATTCTTGTCATATGGATGTCCCTGCACATAAGGTGAGATAATTAGTTTTGATTGGAAACCCAAGCCTTGTTGGTCTTGGGTTCTTCCAATGAGAGTGACATGATTGAACCAAAATTTATGCATGGGGGTTCAATTGATGTCTTTGAAGAAGAGGTTTGGGCTACAGCATCTTCCTTGATCTTCCATTCCATCCCTTGGTTGATCATAGAAGATGAGCTTGTTGAAGCTTTTGTAGCTTGGCATTCTTCCGAAGCTTCTTTCTTTTCGGAAGAGACCTTCACCACCTTTTCTTCCGAAGCAGTCTTCTTCTGGGATGGTTTCAAGGGGACTCTTTTGTTTCTGAGTCTTTGCAGCTTTAACTTCCGAAGCCTTTTTCCTTTCGGAAGAAGAGTTTTCTTCCGAGAGAAGCCTTGCTTCGGAAACAAGCTTTCCCTTTTTCATCACTTGAACCATTTGATATGGTCCAAATGTGAAACCTTCCCTGACTCCTTCTCTTTTAACATTATTTGCATAATGTGTGCTAGCAGGATTGTAGTAACAATCTTTAGCCATGTGGTTTTGCAGACCACACATTATGCATGCAATGTTAACTTTCTGGGAATGAGAGGGTTGCTGTTTCTTGTTCTTTTTCTCCTCATCAGCAACCTTTCCCTTTAACTTCTGATCCTTTGGTAGGATAGGAGTACTGGTACTGTACTCTTTTCCTGAATCAGAAGGTCCAACCACCTGGAATCCAGCTGATATGAATACACCCTTTTGCTTTGGGTCTATCTTCAGTTTGGATTCAGCCACCTTCTTGGCAGTTTTTCTGGCTGCTTTAGCCCTGCTTCTTCTGGCTTTGGTGGTCAGGGTTTGATCATCATTGGCTGGGGAGGGCACAATTACCTGTTCCTTCCCTGTGATGGTCATGGTCTCCATAGTTGCATCACTCTTTGACTCTTGAGAAGGTGGGTCAACAGATGGAACCTCTTGCTCTTCAGTACCACACCTTGGTTGTCTTACAGACTCATAAGAGTGTGGTGGAGCAATTTCATTGGTTCCCAACCCACTTTTGTTTTGATAACAAAGTTTGGAGTGAGAGGATGATGCAAGAATGGCTTGGAAGTTTTGCTCGGAAATAGCATACTTCCTGGCTTGAGCCTCAGCAGTGACAAGCTGGGCTTGAGCCTCAGTCAATTTGGATATTAAATCCTTGATTTGAGTCTTGTAGTTGGTGTGTTCATGTTTTAAGAGGGACACAGTTTTCTCTAACTCCTCAATTTTCTTTTGGTAGTCAGATTCAGCCCTTTTAAAGTCAGATTTTAAAACATTTAAAGACTCAATATCAGATTTAATTTCCATATTGTAGTCCTGGTAAAGTTTAACCTTAGCAATACAAGCAGGGGTACAGAGATGTTCATATACCTTTTTTCATCTGTTCCTGCCATGAGTGCTTGAGCAGGAGTCACATCTTGAACCATGAAGCTCCAGTCAACTTCTTGAGCCATTGCTGCTGTTTCAGTTGACTTTCCGTTGGGCTTTGGTGTAGAAGGATGTGTGGAGGCCTGTGAGGTTCCCGGGTTGGACTTGGGAGCCTTGCATTCCCTTGCAAAATGGCCAAGCTGGTTACAGTTGTAACATTTAGCCTTGCTTTTGTCAAACCCAAACTTGCTGGTGATTGGGTTTTGAGGGAATTGCCTTCCAGTTCTCTTAAAAACTTCTTCGCTCTGTAGGTTAGAAGAGCCATTTGTTGGACTATGTCCACATACTCTATGTCATCCGGGCTAAAGCACTCAAGATCATCAAAGCAGAATTGATGATCATTGGAGTGTCCACTCCCTGAGACAAATGCACAGCCCTCCTGAAAGGAGCTTTGCTGAGCTTGATGAGACCTTGGAGTCTCAGGAAATGTGATGTAAGGCCCAGATGAACAAGATGGCTGCTGGGTGTAGGTCAGGTACTGCTGAGACTGGGAGATGCCTGAGCCTTCAGCAACCATTAAAGCGTTGCTAGCAGGAAGGCTCAAGGGTCTGCTTGCTTGGTGACCCTTCTTGCTTTCCATTTCCAAACGGTATCCATCAAGGATCCCATAGAGTTCGGTCATGGTGAGTGTATTCAAATTCTCTGTTCTCTTGATGGAGACACAGTAGAATGTCCACTCATTGGGTAGAGCACTCATAAACTTTCTAGTAAGGTCTCTAAGTTCTTGAGTGATTCCCACAGATTGAAGGGAAGAGATAAGATCCATATACCTGAAATATTGCTGGCTAAAGTTTCTCCAGCAACATAGGTGAAGTTCTCAAACTGCTGCTTCAGTGAGTCCTTCTTTGAATCATTCGAGCTTGAGTACATTTGAGCAAGAGCATCAAAGAGTTCTTTGGCAGACTTACAATGCTCAAACCCCACCATGATGGAGTTTGGGATTGCAGTCATAAGAACAGTCATAGCATTGCTGTCTATGTCAAGCTTCTTCCTGTCTTCATCAATAGTCTTCAACGGCCTTCTCGATCATGGCACCGTTTCCACCAGCAACTTTTGGCTTATACGGGCCATTAACGATGGATTGCCACATCTTGCTATCCTGGTATCTGATGAAGCCTTCCATTCTTCTGCTCCAAGACCTGAAGTTTTCAGGGTCGATGATGGGAGCTTTGGTCATCGTTCCCATCTCAACTTCAGATTTGATTGAGGGCCATTTTTGAGTGAGGTATAAGGAGGAGTGAAAAACTGGTTGATTAGGATGGTAAGATCTCACAATCAAGAGCCTAAAAAGCTCTGATACCAATTGCAGGATCGGGTTTTGTCACTTAAACACTTGTGATTCTCTCAAACTCACTTATAATAACACTCAAATGAGATGAAGCAATGCCTTTAACAAGAGTTGATAATAATATAATAAGTAATCAAAGGAACAAGCAGAAGTATTTTCAAGGTACTTGTATATATTACTTCTCAACTCAAGATTACAAGACACTTACAAGCATAAACAAGAGTTACAATGAGAAACTATATATACTAGATCCTACAGCCGGTTATACTTGATACCAGCTGGAAACCTACGACTAAAGCATATACTACAATGCTATAGTTAAGGTATCTTAGATAAAGTATTATCTAAGATATGGTAGTCATGACATGTCCATGACTTACCTTTTGTCACCAACTAAAGATGGCAACTGTACTTAACATAAAAGGTAAACAGTAGATTAAAGTATGGTCAACTACATGGCTTTTGAGAAAACGCCATGCAGTATCTCAGAGATTTGCAGCGGAGTGTCAGACAGGCCATACTTATGTCCACTGGATAATAGAAGTGTCTTCCGAAGGTTAACTGGCTTCGGAAGAACAGTTCTTCCGAAGCCACTTATACTTCGGAAGATGCTTCTATGCTTCCGAGGCTTTGAGGACTTCTGTACTTCGGAAGTTGACTTCAGATCTTTGTCTTTAAGTCTTGATCTTCGGAAGTAGCTTCTTTGTCTTCGGAAGTTGGAGTTTTCCTTCGGAAGTGTATTTTACACACTTAGACTTCGGAAGAGCTCCTTCTTCCTTCGGAAGTTCCACACTTGGCTTCGGAAGTCCTTTGTATGTTGTACTCAAAATCTTCTAAGTGACTTAGTTTTGGTTGCAACAGCCTCTCTAGATCAACAACATCCTCCTTCATATTCATCCATTCATTCATTCATCTAACTTTACTTGCACATCGGATATCCTCCGTCCAATCCATAATGCTACCCCCGGACAATTTACTACTGGCCCGAAGTCAATAAGTGAACGCTGGCGTATGCCGCAGTACTAGAGGTAAGCGGTAAGGTTATACATAAATGGTCGATCACCAAGAAGGACCCGATATCCGAATACTATGCAAGGACTTTTCATTCTTTCCACTTTATGGTACAGAATACTTCAGTTCATTCAACATAACACGTAAAGCCACTGAAAGATAAACATATATCATACTAAGGACATTAACCTACACCGACATCACGTCATACAGGGCAACATCATACATACATAACATGCTCATTCATAAACTGCAACACATCATCTTAAGCCCCACTTGCTCTCTAAGGCCCTAAAGTTTCTTACATACTTTTACGAACCTTCACATCAAAACTTATATCTGCACTTTCTCCCGAAAGTCAGAAGTCAAACTACACTTTCCTTTACTGCAACAACCCTATTCATGCGTATGGACATCCTTCATCGCATGGCCTCCATGCGACTGAGCATCATGCATTGGACTCATCGGATGAACATCTATGCGAATGGACATCCAGTCGTGCGTATAGACCTCATGCGGATGGAACTAATGCGAATGAGCACCTATACGTCTGACTCATGCGAATGGACTCATGCGACTAAACACCTATGCGACTGGACCCTCAGTCGTATGACTCCCTATGCGACTGGACTCCCAATCGTGCGAATGAACACTAATCATACGATTGAACCTCAATCGTGCGAATGAATCCCAATCGTGCGAGTTTGGTCCCTCGACTTTGGACTTTATTTCTTTTTTTTCTTCTTCGTCGGCTTCAAAATAGTAATAACCGGGTGTTACAAGTCCACCCCCTTAAATGGGTTCGTCCTCGAAACCTGTTATTCTTCGAACAAACTTGGATAATGTTGTCTCATTTCCTCCTCAGTCTCCCACGTTGACTCGGATCCCTTCCTGTGCTTCCACTGTACACGCACAAGAGGAACCACTTTATTTCTCAGTCTTTTCTCTTTCCGATCGATGATTGCCACGGTTGCTCCACATAATTGAGCCGTTCGTCTACTTCGGTATCCTCCAGTGGAACAATCATATCTTCATCAGCTAAGCACTTCCTAAGATGAGATACATGGAATGTCGGGTGAATTCCACTTAACTCAACCGGTAGCTCCAGTCTATAGGCCACCTCTCCTACTCGAGCGATGATTCAGAAAGGGCCTATATAACTTGGGCTCAACTTACCCCGCTTTCGAAAGCGGATGACCCCTTCAAAGGTGAGACCTTCAACATAACCCGCTCACCCACCTGGAATTCAATCGGCCTGCTCGTTTATCAGCATACGACTTCTGTCTGTCTTTGGCTGCCTTCATGAAGGCTTTAATCTTCTCAAGCTTCTCAGTCGTAGCCTCAATTACCTTGACGCTCCCAATTCCTTCAGACCAATATCACCCCAACAAACGGGTTTTCTGCATCTCCTACCGTATAGCATCTCGTATGGAGGCATACCAATGCTGGCATGATAGCTGTTGTTGTATGAGAATTCGGCTAACGGTAGGTGGTCATCCCAACTTCCGCCAAAATCAATCACACATGCCCGAAGCATGTCTTCTAGTGTCTGAATGGTCCTTTCTGACTGACCATTAGTCTGGGGATGATAAGCCGTGCTAATATGTAACTCGTCCCCATAGCGTCGTGGAATTTCTTCCAAAATTTAGATGTAAACCGAGTGTCGCGATCCGACACAATAGACACCGGCACACCAGGACGAGTTACAATTTCCTTGATGAACAGATCAGCCAACCTCTCAGATGAATATGTCTCTGTCTCGCGGACCGGTAGAAAGTGAGCACTCTTCGTCAGACGATCAACTATCACCCATATGGCATCATACCCTTCGGGGTACGCGACAGCTTTGTAATGAAATCCATGGTGATGTGCTCCCACTTCCATTCCGGTATATCCAAAGGTTGGATTTTCCCATACGGCTTTTGATGCTCGTCCTTCACCTGTAAGCAAGTAAGGCACTTACTCATATACTCCACCACATCGTCGCGCTTCATACCCGGCCACCAATAATCTTTCTTCATATCATGGTACATTTTCGTGGCACCAGGATGAATGGAGTATCGAGTCTTGTGAGCTTCATCCATTATCTTCACCCGTAGATTCCCAAAACGAGGATCCACACACGACCGAATCAGGTTCTAACACCGAGTGTGTTTTCACCCAATTCCCCAACCAGACCTCTCATTCTTTCAGAGTTAAGATGATCTTCCTTCAAAGCCTCATCTTGAAACTCTTTGACCTGCTTCATCACATCCGAGGTCATGATCAACTGGTATGCATTCACCTCGAATCGGCTCGAGTCCTCCTTTCGGCTAAGGGCATCCGCCACCATGTTGGCTTTGCCCGATGGTAATGGATCTCGCAATCATAGTCTTTTATGAACTCCAACCATCGTCTCTGCCTCATGTTCATATCCTTCTGCTCAAAGAAGTATTTCAGACTCTTGTGGTCGGTGAATATGGTGCACTTCGTCCCGTAAAGATAGTGTATCCAAATCTTTAACGCAAAGACCACAACTGCTAGCTCCAAGTCATGAGTAGGATAGTTGACCTCATGAACCTTCAACTGTCAGGATGCATAGACTATAACCTTTCCTCCTCTGCATTAACACACACCCCAACCCCGAGTAGGAAGCATCAGAATAAACCAACAGATCTTCACTTCCCTCGCGTAATGACAGAACGGGAGCTTGAGTCAACCTCGCCTTCAATTATTCGAACGCCTTCTCTTTTCCTGACCCCATACAACTTTACATCTTTCTGGGTCAACTTAGTCAGTGGAGAAGAAATCTTAGAGAAGTCTTGAATAAATCTTCTGTAGTAGCCCGCCAAACCCAAGAAACTACGAATCTCGGATGGCGTCTTTGGTGACTTCCATTGCATAACCGCCTCCACTTTCACCGGGTCCACCATAATCCCGTCAGGATTCACCACATGACCCAAGAACTGAACTTTGCGCAACCAAAACGCGCACTTGGAGAATTTAGCATACAACTTCTCCCGCCTCAGTGTCTCCAGAACCTCCCAAATGTGACTGGCATGCTCAATCTCGCTCCTCGAATAAATCAGGATATCATCAATAAACACAATCACTGATTTATCCAGCATCGGTCGACACACACACGTTCATCAAATCCATAAAGCAGCTGGCGCGTTGGTCAAACCAAAAGACATGACGAGAAACTCGTAGTGACCATAGCACGTACGAAAAGCTGTTTTAGGGATATCCTGTTCTTTCACTTTCAGCTGATGGTAACCAGATCGAAGATCTATCCTTGAAAACCAACTGGCACCTTGAGCTGATCGAACAGATCATCTATTCTCGGTAAGGGGTATCGGTTCTTCACCGTCAACTTGTTCAGCTCGCGGTAGTCAATGCACATCCTCATACTACCATCCTTCTTCTTTACAAACAGGACCGGAGCACCCCAAGAAGAGGTACTTGGTCTAATAAACCCCTTATCGAGCAGCTCTTGCAACTGCTCCATCAATTCCTTCATCTCCGTCGGAGCTAACCGATACGGTGCCTTAGCGACAGGTTGGGCACCCAGTATCAGATCAATCTGAAATTCATCTCTCTGTCAGGTGGTACTCCTGATAAGTCTTCTAGGAACACGTCTGGAAAGTCACACACAACCGGTACATCGGGTAGTTGTGGTGTTGGCGTATCCACATCCTTTACATAGGCCAAGTAGGCACTACATCCACGCCTCATACACTTACACTTTCCCGCCACCGCCATCGAAATTACTTTCGGAATCGTCGTGACCCGATCACCATAACTGTCACCGAACTCCCGTCAGGCGCTGTCAACGAATCATCTTCTTGTGACACACGATGTTCGCCTCGAATTCCGCCAACCAATCCATCCCAAGAACCAATCAAAACCACCTAAGGTCATCACGAACGGTCTAACAGGAAACTTATGACCCTCAAGTTCCACATCACAGTTCTCTATCATCTCATAAATCCTGGTAGACTTACCTATGACAGTTTCTACACATCAAGGGCACATCAACACGTCTACTACTAACAGGCAGCTTAGCACAGAAAGCAGCAGAAATAAAACTCTTATTAGGACCAGATCAAATAACACAGAAGCTAAAGTTTGGTTCACTAGAAACGTACCGGACACAACATCAGGGTCCGTCCTAGCTTCCTCCTGTGTCATGGTGAATGCCCTGGCGCTCGCCCTCGGTCCTTCACTTCCCGTCTTCTTTACCCCAGAACCCTCAGCCCTCGGCTTCTTACAATCCTTGCTCATATGCCCATTTTCCCCACAGTTAAAACATTTGCCCGCCAGGCAATCCTTCGCCATATGCCCTGTCTTCCCACACTTGAAGCACACATTCAAACCCAGCCTACATTCTCCCGCATGCTCCTTTCCATACCTGCCACACCTCCTCGATCCCGCTCCCGATGTGGCCACGCGGCGGTCATCCACCCGTGCCTTTTTGTTCCACGTCGAGGCATCACCCCGACCAAACCTTCTCCCATTCCAGTTCCGATCACCACCACCCTTCTTATTTGCTTCAGTCACCACCACTTCCCGCTCATCATATAGCCTTCCGGCCAAATCGACCACCGACCTAAACGTACTTGGCCGGGCGACGATCATATGCCTGCGAGCATCCACCGGTAAGCCTTGAATGTACCTCTGATCTTCCGAGACAGAGGCGTCACCTGATCCGGCACCAACCGTGCCATTTCATTGAATTGGGTGGTGTACTGCTGGTGTGTGTCATGGTTCCCTGCCTCCAGCTGTAGAAACTCCCTCTCTATCTTATCCATTTCCCTGTAAGATAGAACACCTCATCAATCACCATCTTCTTCAGTTCGATCCATCTCATTCTCCCGATTGCCCGATTACCCTCCGCTTGGACAATGTTGTCCCACCAGCATAGTGCCGAGTCCACAAATGAATGAGTGGCAAACTTCACCTGCTGATCTTTCTGACACTCGCTGATGTCGCTGATCGAGAACAACCTCCATCTCTCTCACCCATCGGTGAGCAGCGGCAACATTGCCATTACCGTCGAAAGTAGGGGGCTTGCATCTCATAACCACCCCATAGTTACAGCCTCGTGCCACCTCTTGCACAGGCTCATCTTCCTC